>CM059434.1:113017809-113142809 GCA_030390025.1 Squalus acanthias
GCGCTGTGTGTGTAAGTGAGAGACTGGGATCAGATCAGCGAATGTGTAAGGGCGGAGCCCAGAACAATACCTGCTGCCCCTGTTCGACCTGATAGCCTGCAGATAATCCTCCAACTGCACCATTATTTGTTAATATTCTGCAGAGTGACATGCAGCCCACTCATGGGGTTTCAGAGCAATCATTTCATATTCTAATGTTCACCATTTGTCTTATTTACATAATTTATTTGTGTAGGAGGTGGGATTAATTTCCTCCCCCACTCTGCCTCAGATAGGCGGCAGAAACAGAACTTCAATAATCTGCCAGGAGTCTGGTGCAAATCTGTGACTCGCTGGAATTGCAAATGCTAATTAATTGCAGCGTGGGAAGAAAGTAAAAATCAGGAACACTCTCCAGTTACCGTTGGTTAGTGGTGGTTACTGCTGGTTAGTGGTAGGTTGTGCCCTGAACTGGAACTGATAGGATTCTTCTTTAACTATCTTGAGTACAAAAAAACCTGGGGAGTTAGAAATGTTAAACTCTATCTCTGAGGCTGTAATTGGCCACAGCTTCTACTGCAGCGCCTCTGACACTGGGTGTCCGGGACCCGGGACAGACAAGACACTTCCCTTAAAGATATAGAGACGGCTATTCTGATTGGTCAAGTCTAGTCCATCACCAAGATACCCCTCCATGTCCCGAAAATCTCGGAGCGATTCCAGGTGTAGCACAGAGATGCTCAGACCAGATAAAAACCGTCGTGCGCCAATCCCTGAGAGTTCGTGCTTGCATTAGACGAGGTGATCACTGGGGGGAAGTGGATGTGTTCAATTACAAAAGCAAGGCTGAGATGTGAATGATGAGTACTAACAGTTCCAATTGAAATAATTCTGGCTGCACTCTTGTGCTAGAGAGCAGTGGATGGGAGATGTGGAACTTATCCCAGTTGCAATGTTTTCGGGTCCAAGTCCGGTTCATTGATCTCCCCTCACGTGACTGAGATCCAGAGGAGAGCTTGGGTCATGAACTGATTGTGTGTGTGAGTGAGGATCAGGTTCACCTGCTCTCTGACAGCTGAAACTAGTGTTGCTGAGTAAAACATTGTGAACAGCTGAAAAGCCTTGGCATTTCTAACCTGTGATTCTTTTATTTTAGATGATTATGACATTGCTTTGGATCAAGAGGCTGTTGCAGCTCAGGACAACCACATCCCCCCAAATCTAGGTAACTTCCCCCAGCCCCCCACCACCCCTGAATCTGGGTAACCTTCACGCACCTCCCCCCCCCCCCCCCCCCCCCCCCCCCCCCCCCCCCTGCTCTAACTATGGGTAACTCCTGCCCCCCTCCCTCCCTGTAACTGTGGGCAAGTCTCCCTCCTGCTTTTCTGTCCGTAATTAGATTTTCCATCTGTAATTGCAGACCCTCTTGGAGAAGCTGGCTGCGCGAGTTATGAGGAGCTCGTCAGACGGAATGTGGTGTGTAAAGCTGCTGTTAATGAAATATGTCTTGTTTTAACATCCTTTTATTCAGTCGCTGTACAGAAAAGGTTTAATATCCAGCTGTATTTAAAATCTATGTCCCAGCCTAAATCAGTACAAATGTTTTGAGGACGGTCCGGTATGGGTTCTGAACCACTATATGTTGTGTGATCACGTGTCAATGTAGCCAAGAGTTCTAATCTAGGAAGCCCTGACTAGTGATTCTGAGGGACTTGAGCTGCATGGAGAGTGCTGGAATCTTCAAAAGGCGATGGGTTCCAGCAGTGATGCACAGGATAGATCCAGTAGCTAAGCATTTTAAAATATATTCTTGGGATGAGGGCATTGCTGGCAAGGCCAGTATTTATTGCCCATCCCTAGTTGCCCTGCGAAGGTGGTGGTGGACCTTCCCCCTGAACTGAAATTCATTGTAGCAGTTTGGTACAATTGAGTGGCTGGCTAAGCCATTTTAGAAGGCAGTTAAGAGTCTCCTTACTCTGTACTCTACAGGGGGAACAGTGTCATTGGGAGTAAAGGGGTAATACACTCCTTGCTGTAATGTACAAGGACAGTGTTATTGGGAGTACAACGGTAATATACCCCTTAATATGTCCTGTATACAGGGGCAGTGTTATCGGGAGTACAGGGCTGCTTTTGCTGTTGCTATTCGCGTTGTACACGAGGCCTGTGTTCACTCCGATCCTGGATACATGGCAGTTCCACCTAGAGCGCTGGTTGTTGGATTAAGCTGTTCCAACATTGACCCATTCTTGTATTCCAGGAGCTGTTTATCGCTAACTCCCAGCAGTACGCCCAGGAGACAGCGCTCTCCCTCCGTGTGAGAGACTGGGAGGAGAAGATTGGCCCGAGACTGGAGGTACAGGTAAGAGTGATTCGATTGGGCCTAATGCAGTGAGCAATATTCTGGGAGTTGTGGCAATGATGGGAGATTGCTTAGTATTTCTGATGGGTCAGACTGGAAATACGAGCCCACCTTCAGGCTGCTGCTGTGTGTTTGCGGTATTTTCAGCTTTTATTTCAGATTTCCACTTGGAGGTTTTCCGCTCTTAAACCCTGTTCTCTTTTCCATTGTGGCAGTTCTTCGAAGGGCTGGCTTGGGGGGTCTGTAACCAATAAGATGGATCTACAAGAAATGTAACATGCCCAAATTAGAACGAAACAGGAGCGCATAGGACAGATTAAACTAAGGGAGGACATAAATGGGTAGGGAATAAAGAGTGATAGAACAGGAGTGTAAAAAGATTGTTATAATAAAGTGAGAGGAATTGCTGTTAAAAATGAGTTAAATTGTACAGCAATGCATAATAAAACGGGAACTGGAGGCAATAATATAGTGCGAGGAACATAAGAACATAAGGAATAGGAGCAGGAGTAGGACATTCGGCCCCTCGAGCCTGCTCTGCCATTCAATAAGATCATGGCTGATCTGATCTTGGCCTCAACGCCACTTTCCCGCCCGCTCCCTATAACCCTCGACTCCCCTGTAGCTCAAATATATGTCTCATCTCCGCCTTGAATATATTCAATGACTCCGCCTCCACAGCTCTCTGGGATAGAGAATTCCAAAGATTCACGACCTTCTGAGAGAAGAAGTTCCTCCTCATCTCCGTTTTAAATGGGCGACCCCTTATCCTGAAACTGCCCCCTAGTTCTAGATTCCCCCACGAGGGGAAACATCCTCCCTGCATCTACCCTGTCAAGCCTCCAGTAATCTTATGTTTCAATAAGATCACCTCTCATTCTTCTAAACTCCAATGAGTATAGGCCCAACCTTTCTTCATAAGACAACCCCTTCATCTCAGGAATTAATCTAGTGAACCTTCTCTGAACTGCCTCCAATGCAAGTATATCCCTTCTTAAAAAAGGAGACTAAAACTGCACGCAGTACTCTAGGTGTGGTCTCATCAGTGCCCTGTACAGTTGTAGCAAGACTTAGCTACTTTTATACTCCATCCCCCTTGCAATAAAGGCCAACTTTCCATTTGCCTTCCTAATTACTTGCTGTACCTACATGCTAACTTTTTGTGTTTCATGTACGAGGACTCCCAGATCCTTCTGTACCTCAGCATTCTGTAGTCTCTTGCCGTTTAAATAATAATTTGCTTTTTTATTTTTCCTACCAAAGTGGATAACCTCACATTTTCCCACATTATACTCCATCTGCCAAATTTTTGCCCACTCACTTAACCTATCTATATCCCTTTGCAGACTGTGTCCTCCTCACAACTTGCTTTCCCACCTATCTTTGTATAATCAAAAATTTGGCTACAGTACACTTGGTCCCTTCATCCAAGTCATTAATATAGATTGTAAATAGTTGAGGCCCCAGCACTGATCCCTGTGGCACCCCACTAGTTATAGTTTGCCAACCTGAAAATGACCCATTTACGATAGCAAAAATACTGCAGATGCTGGAAATCCGAAATAACAACAGAAAACGCTGGAAAAACTCAGCAGGCCAGGCAGCATCCGTAGAGAGAGAAAGAGAGTTGACGTTTCAGGTCGATGACCTTTCATCAGAAATGACCCATTTATCCTGACTCTGTTTTCTGTTAGTTAGCCAATCTTTTATCCATGCTAATATATTACCCCCAACCCCATGAGCTCTTATCTTGTGCAGTAACCTTTTATGTGGCACTTTATCGAATGCCTTCTGGAAATGCAAATACACTACATCTGCTGGTTCCCCTTTATTCACCCTGCTCGTTACATCCTCAAAGAACTCTAGTAAATTTGTCAAACACGATTTCCCTTTCATAAAACCATGCTGACTCTGCTTGATTGTATTATGATTTTCTAAATGTCCTGCTATTACTTCCTTAATAATGGATTCCAGCATTTTCCCAATGACAGATGTTAGGCTAACTGGCCTATAGTTTCCTGCTTTTTGCCTCCCTCCTTTCTTGAATAGGGGCGTTACATTTGCGGTTTTCCAATCCGCTGGGACACCTCCAGAATCGAGGGAATTTTGGTAGATTACAACCAATGCATCTACTATCTCTGCAGCCACTTCTTTTAAGACCCTAGGATGTAGGCCATCAGGTCCAGGGGACTTGTTTGCCTTTAGTCCCATTAGTTTGCCTAGTACTTTTTCTCTAGTGGTAGTCATTGTTTTAAGTTCCTCCCTCCCTATAGCCCCTTGATTATCAATTATTATTGGGATGCTTTTAGTGTCTTCTACCGTGAAGACCGATACAAAATATTTGTTCAAAGTCTGCTATTTCCCAGTTTCCCATTATTAATTCCCCAGTCCCATCCTCTAAGGGACCAATGTTTACTTTAGCTACTCTCTTCCCTTTTATATACCTGTAGACGCTCGTACTGTCTTTTTAAATTTTTTGCTAGTTTACTCTCATAATCTATCTTCTCCCTCCTTTTATTTTTTTTAGTCGTCCTTTGCTGGTTTCTAAAAATTTCCCAATCCTCTGGCCTACCACTAATCTTCGACGAACCAGATATAGTAGGGATTACTGAGACATGGCTACAGAAAAATCAGGACTGGGAATTAAATATTGCCGGGTATAACATATTTAGAAAAATAAAGAGAGGGAGAAAGGGCAGGTGGAGTAGCTGTACTTATTAGAGATAGCATAATGACAGTCGAAAGAAGTGACGCAGCCATCAGTAAGACAGAAATAGAATCTATGTGGATAGAGATAAAAGATAATAAAGGATCGATCACACTAATGGATCTAGTCATGGGGAATGAACCAGAGCAGATGAGAGAAATAAAAGTTGGGGAACATCTAGAAACAGTGAACATAATATAACAGTTTAAGATAATAATTCCTGGAGTGTTTACGGGATGGTTTCCTGGACCAATATGTCGAGGAACCAACCAGAGATCAGGCCATCTTAGACTGGGTATTATGCAATGAGAAAGGATTAATTAGCAATCTTGTTGTGCGAGGCCCCTTGGGTCGCAGCGATCATAATATGATCGAATTCTTCATTAGGATGGAGAGTGAAGTAGTTGACTCAGAGACTAGGGTCCTGAATTTAAATAAAGGAAACTGCGATGGTATGAGGTGCGAGTTGGGTAGGATTGATTGGGGAATGTCACTCAAAGGGTTGACGGTGGATAGGCAATGGCAAACATTCAAAGACCGCATGGATGAACTACAGAATTTGTTCATCCCAGTTTGGCATAAGGATAAAACAAAAAGGGTGACTCAACTGTGGCTAACAAGGGAAATTAGGGATAGCGTAAGATCCAAGGAGAGGGCATATAAATTGGCCAGAAAAAGCAGTAACCCTGAGGATTGGGAGCAGTTTAAGTTTCAACAAAGGAGGACAAAGGGATTAATTAAGAAGGGGAAAATAGAATACGAGAGTAAGCTTTCAGGGAACATAAAAACGGACTCTAAAAGCTTTTATAGATATGTGAAGAGAAAAAGATTAGTGAAATCAAGCATAGGTCCCTTGCAGTCAGAATCAGGGGAACTTATAATGGGGAACAAAGAAATGTCAGACCAATTAAATACATATTTTGGTTCTGTCTTCACAAAGGAGGACACAAATAACCTCCCAGAGATGTTGGGGAACATAGGGTCTGATGAAAGGGAGGAACTGAAAGAAATCAGTATTTGTAGGGAAATGGTGTTAGGGAAATTGAAGGGATTGAAGGCCGATAAATCCCCAGGGCCTGATAATCTACATCCTAGGGTACTTAAGGAAGTGGCCCTAGAAATAGTAGATGCATTGCTGATCATCTTCCAACATTCGATGGAATCTGGAACAGTACCCATGGATTGGAGGGTAGCTAATGTTACCCCACTATTCAAAAAGGGTGGTAGAGAGAAAACGGGGAATTACAGACCGGTAAGCCTGACATCGGTAGTGGGGAAAATGCTAGAGTCCATTATAAAAGATGTAATAGCTGAGCACTTGAAAAACAGTGACAGGATCGGACAAAGTCAACATGGATTTACAAAAGGTAAATCATGCTTGACTAATCTACTGGAATTTTTTGAGGATGTAACTGGTAAAATAGATAAGGGAGAACCAGTGGATGTGGTGTATTTGGACTTCCAAAAAGCTTTTGATAAGGTCCCGCATAAGAGATTAGCGTGTAAAGTTAAGGCACATGGGATTGGGGGCAAGGTATTGACTTGGATAGAGAACTGGTTGGCAGACAGAAAGCAAAGAGTTGGAATAAACGGGTCTTTTTCCGAGTGGCAGGCAGTGACTAGTGGGGTACCGCAGGGATCGGTCCTTGGACCCCAGCTGTTCACAATATATATTAATGATCTAGACAAGGGAACTAGATGTAATATCTCCAAGTTTGCAGACGACACAAAACTGGGTGGGCGTGTGTGCTGCGAGGAGGATGCCGAGAAACTCCAGGATGATTTGGACAAGTTGGGTGATTGGGCAGAAGCGTGGCAGATGCAATATAACGTGGTTAAATGCGAGGTTATCCACTTTGGTGTCAAAAACAGAAAGGCAGATTATTATCTGAATGGCAATAGATTGGGAGAAGGGGAAGTGCAACGAGACCTGGGTGTCCTTGTGCACCAGTCGCTGAAGGTAAGCATGCAGGTGCAGCAGGCGGTTAAGAAGGCAAATGGTATGTTGGCCTTCATAGCGAGAGGGTTTGAGTACAGGAACAAGGATGTCTTGCTGCAGTTGTACAGGGCCTTGGTGAGACCACACCTTGAGTACTGTGCAGTTTTGGTCGCCTTATCTGAGGAAGGATGTTCTTGCCATGGAAGGAGTTCAGCGAAGATTCACAAGGCTGATACCTGGGATGGCAGGAATGACGTATGAAGAGAGATTGGGTCGATTGGGCTTGTACTCGCTGGAGTTTAGAAGAATGAGAGGGGATCTCATTGAAACTTATAAAATTCTGACAGGACAGGACAGACTAGATGCAGGAAAGATGTTCCCGATGGTCGGGGAGTCCAGAACCAGGGGTCACCGTCTAAGGATAAGGGGTAAGCCATTTTGGACAGAAATGAGGAGGAATTTCTTCACCCAGAAAGTGGTGAACCTGTGGAATTCTCTGCCACAGAAGGCAGTAGAGGCCAATTCATTAAATAGATTCAAGAAGGAGTTGGATATATTTCTTAAGGCTAAAGGGATCAAGGGATATGGGGAGAAAGCAGGGACAGGGTACTGAATTTGGATGATCAGCCATGATCTCATTAAATGGCGGAGCAGACTAGAGGGGCCGAATGGCCTATTCCTGCTCCTATCTTCTATGATTCTATAATTGCGAAGTGATCACTTTGGGCTCTGCCTGAGTGGCTGTGGGCTTCCGACTGACCTGAGAGTGCCCCGACCGCCAGGAGAGCAACACAGCTCGGTTTCCCAGGCGTGGAGCGACCCGTTCCAGGCCTCCAGGCTGTCTACGTGGCTCCTAACCACCCCGAGAACGCTCTTCCTTGGGGGAGGAAACGGGTTCTCTTCTTGTACTATAATACAAACTTGGCCTGTGCCTATGTAATGCGTAGTTGCATGTTTAGCTGTGGCCACACCTTAGCCTTTTCAGCCTTTGCCTTTGTTTTACAAGCTTTGTTTTTTTAATACTGTTAAGTGCATAGGCCAAATCTTTATCTTTTACTATAGCATGTGGTGTCTTGGCAACTAGTCTCAAATCAGAGTATGAGCCTTTTCTTAATCTGGGTGTTTATCATTCTCTGCCGTTGCATTTCCAAACTGTCTGTTGTCATACAGAGACAAGATTAAGATTTTCCCTTTCCTCCGCTATTGCTATAACACTAAAAACCTGAGCGAAAGGATGCTGGGATAGATTGACCATTTAAATCATCTTAAAGCATTCTAACAGACACCAAATTTGGTGGTGGGGGGGGAGGCAGGGCGGTGATGGTCAATACTGAGGAAGTCCGCAACAAATTACAAGAAGACAGCACCTCCCAAACCTGCGCCTCTACCACCTAGAAGGACAAGGGCAGCAAGCGCATGGGAACACCACCACCTCCAAGTCACATACCACGTTGACTTGGAAATATATCACTGTTCCTTCATCGTCGCTGGGTTAAAATCCTGGAACTTCCTACCTAACAGCACTGTGGGAGTACCTTCACTTCATGGACTGCAGCGGTTCAAGAAGGCAGCTCACCACCACCTTCTCGAGGGCAATTAGGGGTGGGCAATAAATGCTGGCCTAGCCAACGACTCCCATATCCCATGAAGAAAAAAACTTGCAGAATGGGCATATAATTGGCAAATTAATTCGGCATGGATAAGTGAGGGGTATTACATTTTGGACAGAAAAATAAGGAGGTCACATATTACTTGGAAAATAAGAATCTAAATAGGGTAGAGGTGCAAAGGGATCTGGGCGTACAAATACACAAATCACTAAAAATTTGTGGTGCAAGACAATAAGGCCATAACGAAAGCAAGCCAAGCACTAGTGTTTATTTGTAGAGCGATAGAATTGAAAAGTAGAGAAGTTATGCGAAACTTGTATCGAACCTTGGGTAGACCACACTTGGAGTACTGTGTACAGTTCTGGTCGCCATATTATAAAAAGGATACAGAGGCACTGGAGAGGGTGCAAAAAATATTTACAAGGATGATACCAGAACTGCGAGGTTATACCTATCAGGAAAGGATGAATAGGCTGGGTCTCTTTTTTTTCTCTTGAAAAGAGAAGGCTGAGGTGTGTCCTAATAGAGGTCTTTAAAATTATGAAAGTTTTATAGAGTAGACAGTGTTTCCACTTGTGGGGAAGAGCAAAACTAGAGGACATCAATATAAGATAGCCACCAAGAAAATCAAATGGAGAATTCAGAGGAAACTTCTTTAGCCAGAGAGTGGCGAGAATGTGGAACTTGCTACCACATGGAGTAGTTGAGGCGAATAGTATAGATGCATTTAAGGGGAGGCTAGATAAGCATATGAGGGAGAAGTGAATAGAGGGTTATGCTGATAGTTGGATGAGGAAGGATGGGTGAAGGCTCAAGTGGAGCATAAATGCTGGCATGGAATGGTTGGGAAGAATGGCCTGTTTCTGTGCTGTATATTCTGTGTAATTCTATTTAAGTAGAAAACACTGATTTAAGATAATTGTCAAAAAAGCCAGGGAGCAGATGAGATTTGTTTTTACACAGCAAATTGTTACAATCTTGAATGCACTACCTGAAATGGTCAGTCGTCACTTTGTAAAGCGAATTGGATAAATACTTGAAAGGGAAAAATTCCAGGGGAATGGGACTAATTGGAAAGCTCTTTCAAAGAGCCGGCACAGGCACAATGGGCTGAATGGCCTCCTGTGCTGTATGATTCTATTCTATGACTGCCTTTCCTTTCCACATTCTGACCAACTACAACGTGCCCGTAATGTTTCTAACTTCCTGCAGGAGGAGCGAGCTGCCTTCGACATCCACGATTACGGGGATAGAATTGTGGATGTGTTTGACTGCGTCAGACAGAGGCGTTCGTTTGCGAGCATCGTGGCTGGGAAGGAGCCGTTTGAGGTGTGTCGATACATGCTGGCCGCACTACAGCTGGTAAGTGCGCTCTCCATGGGGTAATGGGATCAGACAAGAGTCCAGGGACTTCAAACACCCAGCAGCACAGCAACATCTTCAAGTGTTAATGTAGTGATTGAAAGGAAACTCAGTGCAGGGGAGGTGGGGAACAGAGAACATCTAAACCAGGCAGATGTGAGGTACAGACCCAGCTGTAGCAAATGGTTTAGGTAACTCTGTGAACAAACACTGAGAAACATGTAGTGAGTCGGCAATGGTTAGACGTGGAGAGAATCTCCCATGAGTGACATTTCGGGTGAATCGTGGCACTGAATGGCTGGCTGGATTAGTCATCGCTCCGTACAAGTATTTTATTGGTTCCCTTGAGAGACAGTCTCCGTGCCAGCTTGGCTCAATGGTAACACTCCTGCCTCTGAGTCAGACGTTCGTGGGTTCGAGCCCCACACCAGGGACTTGAGCACATAATGTCGGCTGACACTTCAGTGCAATACTGCGGGAGCGTTGCACTGCCTGAGGGGCCGCAGTCCTGGAGAGGCAGTACTGAAGGAATACTGCACTGTCGGAAGGCCAATACTGAGGGGGGTCAGTACTGTGGGGGGGCACTGATATGTCAGAGGGGCAGTACTGAGGGAGTGCTGCATGGCCTGAGGGGCAGTACTGAGGGTAAGTTTAGAGCTTGAGATGGTTCAGGTAGTTCTTACTCCACTCTTTGAAGATGATCAGGGAGTTCGCCTGTCAATCATCTCATTGCTGCTGTGGGATCTGATGGGATGGATCTGGCCCCTCGGTACACCCTGTTACTGGGATGGGTTATTTTTTGCTTCAGGATCATCTTGGTTTGCCTGTTTTCTCCCCTCTGCTGAAACAATTGACAGATGCTGGGCTCTTGTGGAGGGTTGAGATCACTTGTGGTAACTCCTGCTTGTGAACATCTCAGGAGTGCCCCTGTACAGAGTGGACAGTGTATTTGGTGCTGCCCCCACAGTCCAAGCAGTCTGTCTCCAATTGCTGCCACCGTCGGACCGGAGCTACTTCAGCACCGACTCTGAATGGCTGTCCCGCACTGTGTCGAGTGGTGGGGTTTAGCTGCCAGGCTGGGATTATTTGCTGACCGTGAGATCTGTTCCTTTTCTTCCACAGGCCAATGACTACACTGTGGAGATATGGCAGAAAGATGGGCTGTACGAATCAGTCGACACGATGGAACTCACCCTGTTGAGCAAAGTAAGAGCTCACGATCGGTTCCGGACGTACATGGCTCCATCCATCTCCAATAAATGAGAACACTCTCAGACCTTCACTTGGCTTTCACAGCTCTGGAATTGCAAATTCGACCTCCCCCTCCATCACCCATGGCCATACTTGGAGAGGGCTGTGCCTATATCTCCTTGCTGTTTAGCAGCAAGTGTCCAAGGCACTGACCAGTAATGTGTATGTTGCCGAGATCTTCACGTTTTGGTGGAACCCCCTCTCCTCTTCACCTCCCCCCCCCCCCCCCCCCCCCAAAAAAATAGAGTTCCTGGATTATGATTTGAATTACCCTGGATTCTTTCTATTTATGGTTATATATTCTGCTGTGTTGTGTCCAGCTCCTGTCCCAGACTGTCTTTGTATAACGTATGTGTTTCGGCACAGGGTGGGGTACAATTCACTTGGCTGCTCCCTGTAGTGTTTATATACAAACTGATTCCATTCACTCTCTCTCCACTTGCTCTTAACTTTGTCCTGAGAGCAGATTTTTAGCGCTTTGATAAAATTACCTTCCATCCAGTGGTTGAAGTGGTGTGTTTGGATTTGTCTCCTCCGTGCTACCCTGGAGTGTCAGCCTGGATCACGTGCTCACATTATGGAGCGGGGCTTCAACCCATGATTTTCTGATTGAGGCAAAAATGTTCCCAAGTGAGCCAAGCTGACACTCTGCTCGTTTAAGAGGTTTACCAGATTTGGGAAATCTCAAACAAATTCCACATCTAACCTGGTAACTGGTGTAACTTTATAAAGTGAGGGGCTTGTCTGTTGCATTTGTTTCTGGGACCGGAGTTGTTGTGGAATATTTCCCTCACTCCAGTCCAACTGCTTTAAGAAAAAAATCTTCAATTTTGTGTATAGAAAAAATGATTTGTAATTTTCTTTCAAGACCTTCTGACTGGAAGGGTGGGGAGCCAGGAATGTGCTGTGATTTGGGGATCAGTAGGATGGCCTGACTGGTGCTGTGTGTTGGGGTTCTCCAGGATGGTCTGAATGGTGCTGTGTGTTGTGATGATCAGGATGGGCTGAATGGTGGTCTGTGTTGGGTTCACTAGAATGGTCTGTATGGTGGTCTGTGTTGGGTTCACTAGAATGGTCTGTATGGTGGTGTGTGTTGGGGTCACTAGGATGGTCTGAATGGTGTATTTTGGGGTTTACCAGGATGGTCTGACTGGTGCTGTGTGTTGGGATCACCAGGATGGTTTGAATGGTGTGTTTTGGGATCACTAGGATGGTCTGAATGGTGGTCTGTGCTGGGGTTCACTAGGATGGTCTGTATGGTGGTGTGTTGGGATCACCAGGATGGTCTGTATGGTGGTGTGTGTGATCCCACTAGGATGGCCAGGAATGGTGGTGTGTGCCATAAGGTACACACACTTGTATTTGCATAAAGTGCAGGATTTTTTAAATGTACAAACATATATTTCTGTATAAAGACTGCAGTAAACTTGGAACTCACTCGCACTGTCTGTGTTTGAAACTTTTTTATAGTCAATTTGGGATTGGAAGATCTGGGAAAATGGGCCATTATCCAGGGAATTCCTGCTGTGTACAGGATTCTGCTGACACTAATCAGTCACATACACTGAATGGGCCTCTGAGGGAGGAGCCATTGGGTTCCTGGCCCAGAAAATAACAGCTGGGAGTTGGGGGACTGGAAATGTTAAAATAAATGAAGACACAGATCAAAATAAAAGGAGCTAGTTTTCCCCACTGGTGCAGTGCCAGTGAACCGTTCACCCTCTGGTCCAGTGTCCGTGCTAGTAAAACTTTCTCCCTCTGGTGCAGTGCCAGTGACCTACACTTCCAGGGGAGCAAACAAGGCAGCATCTTCCTTTCACACTGTAGCTGAGCTGTACACTGCTCAAATAAAATTTATTGAAATGGAGAGGTGTTGTTGATTTATCCATTACTGAAGAACTATTCACTGCAGTAGAGGTCCTGGGATGACCGTGAGAGGGTAAGTGACAGACGCAATTCACTGAAGAGCATGGTGAAGAAACACACAATGGGGCAAAAAAGAACTCATAATAGTCGAGAGACGGAGCGATCGACTGAGTGTGGATATAGATCGTTAACGATGAGAGTGCGGATACAGAGATAGGTAAGTGAGTTTTTTATTCATTCTTGGGATGTGTGTGTCGCAGCCATCTTTATTCTTATACTCAAATTCTCTTGTAATAAAGGCCAACATACCATTTGCTTTCTTAATTGCTTGCTGTACCTGCATGTTAACTCTGTGATTTGTGTACAAGGACACCCAGGTCCCTCTGAACACCAACATTTCCCAATTTCTCACCATTTAAAAAATACTGCTTTTCTATTTTTCCTACCACAGTGGATAACTTCACATTTCTCCACATTATATTCCATTTGCCATGTTCTTGCCCACTCACTTAGCTTGTCTATATCCCCTTGAAGCCTCTTTACATCCTCCTCGCAACTTACATTCCCACCTAGCTTTGTATCATCAGCAAACTTGGATATATTACATTTGATCCCCTCATCCAAATCATTGATCCAGATTGTGAATAGCTGAGGCCCAAGCACTGATCCTTGCGGTAGCCCACTAGTTACAGCCTGCCAACCCGAAAATGAGCCGTTTATTCCTACTCTCTGTTTTCTGTCCGTTAACCAATCCTCAATCCATGCTAGTATATTACCCCCAATCCCTTGAGCCCTAATTTTGTTTAATAACCTCTTGTGTGGCACCTTATTGAATGCCTTCTGAAAATCCAAATACACCACATCCACTGGTTTCCCCTTATCTATTCTGCTAGTTACAACCTCAAAAAAACTCCTTAACAGATTTGTCAAACGTGATTTCCCATTCATAAATCCGTGTTGACTCTACCCAATCCAATTATTATTTTCTAAGTGCCCTGTTACCATGTCCTTAATAATCGATTCTAGCATTTTCCCTAATACTGATGTCAGGCTAACTGGTCTGTAGCTCCCTGTTTTCTTTCTTCCCTCCTTTCTTAAATAGTGGGGTTACATTTGCTACCTTCCAATCTGTGGGAACCGTCCTAGAATTTTGGAAGATGACAACCAATGCATCCGCTATCTCTATAGCCACAGCCAGTCGTGACTGGTGGTGGACAATTAAATAACTAACGAGGAGGATCTATGAATATCATGATGGCAGTGCCCAGCATGTGAGTGCAAAAGACAAAACACAAGTGTTTGCAACTACCTTCAGCCAGAAATGCTGAGTGGATGATCCATTGTGCCTCCTCCTGAGGTTCCCCACCATCACAGATGCCAGTCTTTATCCAATTCGGCTGAGCGCACTGGATACGGCAAAAGCTATGGGCCCCCAACAACATCCCGGCTGTCGCGCTGAAGACTTGTGCTCCAGTAATAGCCGTGCCTGCAGCCAAGCTGTTCCAGTACAGCTACAACACTACAAAGTGGAAAAATTGCCCAGGTATGTATGTCCTGTACACACAAAGCAGGAAAAATCCAATCTGGCCAATAACTGCTCCATCTGCCTACTCAATCATCAGCAAAGTGATGGAAGGTGTCAACAGTGCTATCAAGTGGCACTTACCAATAACCTGCTCACTGATGCCCAGTTTGGTTTCTGCCAGGATCACTCAGCTCCAGACCTCATTACAGCCTTGGTCCAAACAAGGACAAAAGAGCTGAATTCCAGAGGTGAGGTGAGATTGACTGCCCTTGACATTAAGGCAGCATTTGACAGTATGGCATCAAGGAACCCTAGTAAAATTAAAGTCAATGGGGATCGGGGGGGGGGGGGGGGAAACTCCACCAGCTGGAGTGATATCTAGCACAAAGGAAGGTGGTTGTTGGAGGCCAATCATCTCAGCCCCAGGATACGGCTGCAGGAGTTCTTCAGGGCAGTGTCCTCGGCCCAGCTATCTTCAGCTGCTTCATCAATGACCTTCCCTCTAGCAGGTGGTCAGAAGTGGGGATGTTCATTGATGATTGCACAGTGTTTAGTTCCATTTGCAATTTCTCAGATAATGAAGCAGTCTGTGCCCACATGCAGCAAGATCTGGACAATATCCAAGCCTGGACTGGTAAGTGGCAAGTAACATTCGTGCTGCACAGGTGCCAGACAATGACCATCTCCAACAAGAGAGTCTAACCACTACCCCTTGACATTCAATGGCATTACCATTGTTGAATCCCCCCCACAATCAACATTTTGGGGGGGGGGGGATTGACCAGAAACTTAACTCGACCAGCCACATAAATATTGTGGCAACAATAGGTCAGCTGCTGGATATTCTGCAGTGAGTGACTCACCTGACTTCCCAAAGCCTTTCCACCACCTACAAGGCACAAGTCAGGAGTGTGATAGAATACTCTCCACTTGCCTGGATGAGAGATTCCAATAACATTCAAGACACTCAACACCATCCAGGACAAAGCAGCCCACTTGATTGGCACTCCATCCACCACCTTAAACATTCACTACCTCCACCGCCGGTGCAACATGGCTGCCGTGTACACAATCTACAAGATGCACTGCAGCAATTCGCCAAGGCTTCCTCGACAGCACCTCCTAACCCCGCGACCTCTACCACCTAGGACAAGGGCAGCAGGCGCATGGGAACACCACCACCTCCGAGTTCCCCTCCAAGTCACACCATCCTGACTTGGAAATATATAGCCGTTCCTTCATCATCGAGTCAAAATCCTGGAACTCCATACCTAACAGCACTGTGGGAGTACCTTCACCATACGGACTGCAGTGGTTCAAGAAGGAGGCTCACCATCACCTTCTCAAGGGCAATTCAGAATGGGCAATAAATGCTGGCCTTGCCAGCAATGCTCACATCCTGTGAATGAATTTAAAAAAAACAAGGTGTTATTGAATTTGGACATGGGTTAGCTGGAGTATTGCATGGGTTCTGTACCCCATTATAGAAATGGTATTCCAGCCAGGGAACAGGGACAGTGAAGATTTAGTAGAATGATATCATGTGCGAGAAAATTGTTATTTCTTTCACTGCATCATAAAGGTTTATGGGGAAAGGGATCTAATAAGGCTTTCAGAACTGGAAGCGTTTTAAGACTATTTCCACTGGTTTGTGAATCAGTAACAAGATTAATTGACAATCATAGCACAGAATGAGGTAATTTGGCCTCTTGTGCCTGTGCCCGCTCTTTGAAAGAGCTCTCCAATTAGTCCCACTCCCCTGCTCTTTCCCCATAGCCCTGCAAATGTTTCCTTTTCAAGCATTTATCCAATTCCCTTTTGAATGTTACTATTGAATCTGCTTCCACCACCCTTTCCAGCAGTGCATTCCAGATCATAACTCACTGCGTAAAAAATTCTGATGTCACCTCGTTCTTTTACCTTTAACCTTAAATCTGTGTCATCTGGTTACCAACCCTTCTGGCACCAGATACAGTTTATCATTATTTACTCTATCAAAACCATTCCATGATTTTGAACACCTGTATCAAATCTCTTAACTTTCTCTACTCTAAGAACAACCCCAGCTTCTCCAGTCTCTCCACAGAACTGAAGTCCCTCATCCCTGGTACCGTTCCAGTAAATCTCCTCCGCACCCTCTCCAAGGCCTTGACATCCTTCCTAAAGTGTGGTGCCCAGAATTGAACACAATACTCCAGCTGGATAAGTATTTGAAAAACTATAAAAGAATGTATGGAAGGAGCAGGATTGGAGTTGATGGCTCTGGTTGAAGTGAGAGGCTGGATGGTGCGCTCCTGTGCTGTCACTTTTGATTTTATGAAATTTCTTTGCTAACTTGGTTTCAATTAGAAATTTCAGCAGCGAGATGCAGCCCTACAAGCAGGTCAGAGTACAGAAATCCAGCAGCATTAGAACACAGGACCTATATTTGCTTTAAACAGTACACCCAATTCCAACGAGGATTCATTCCTCTGACAGATGTCTTGGATTTGTTCCCCGACCCCTCTGGGTGAGGATCAGGTGGTGTGAACTCTCTGCCACACTCCTGGCAATAGCAACCTTATCTGTTGCCTCCACTCCTGAGCTTTTACATAATTCACCATTTTACTTCACGTTATTTCATATCTGTGCTCAGTTTATTCTGTGTACAGAGCTTGGATGAAAACAACCTTTATATAAATGTGTCACACACTGGTCTGGTCAAGTTCACATTGCAAATGTTGAATTCATTACATTCAGGGTTCGATTGAGATTTATTAAAATAACTTTCCTTTTGAAACGACAAAAGATGTGGAGTGTGTTGCAACACTTGGACATCCTGTCCCTTAGGGAACATACTCAAACCTGCATAAACCGTGCATCACCCTGTACCTCGCGGAATTGTTCCATTTCGAATCCAGGGCTCTAACGCAGTGAAGGAGAGCTGGGTGGCAAACTACAGCCTTGGATTGTAAATCTGTGCCTCCTTGTGCTGGGTTTCACAGGCCTGCTCCACTCCCAGTTCTTCACATTCACCGACCAGTGATTTCATGTTAAAATGCTGGGAAAATTACTTCTTTCACCGTCATTCAGGCTTTAACTGATTTGATCGAGACCGCCCATCTTGTTGCTGTTCCCGTCGAGCTTGTGCTAATAGCTATACACAGGCAGTAATTGTGATTGGTTCCTGTCTGCACTGAAGATTTGATTCAATAAGTTGACAGTGTTGCCAATTCCTATCTGACCAATAAGCTGCCTGTTTGTAAAAGTGCGCTCTGTACAGGAGCTGTGATCTATTTATCACTTCAAATCTCAGGTCCAGTTGAGTGCACTGTATCCCCATTGGGTAGATATAAGGAGTGTGCTGTGAAATAATGACCTGTTCACATAATTAATAAACTAGCACTGACAACAGGAGTCACAGAGCAGGGCTGAATTCTCCGCAGTGCCAGACAAGCCCATCTACACCAGCATCGATTTAAATTAATAAACAATCATTCCGCCACTGTTGGATACACTCGCCCAGCGAATGTGTTAACTACTTGCTGTCTACTTGTTCTTGGAGGTTAAAGTAGATTAAGATATTAATATTCTGCTTTAGTACAGGTCCATTCCAAGCGATTACAGTGGAATTTATTAGGGGAGTACTCACCCCCACTCACTTGTGTAACAATGTGGGAGCAGCAGTGACTGGTGTTCACACTTCGGTTACTAAACCGATTCTGCACTGAACTGCAAGTCAATATCCAGATTTACTACAAGTATTAATTGAAGGATCATTAATCACCCTGCACAGAACGATATTCCATCCCACCAGCTAAAGCAAATCTGGTAACTAGTGATTACCGCCAAACCCTCCCATTTGATGCAGTTCGGGTTAGGGTTGGGGTGTGGTTTGGCCGAGCGTTAGAGCACTAGGTTGTGAGCGGGGATAGGATCAAAGGTCCAGAAGCATGTTTGGTTTGGGGCGGGGCGGGGGGAAGCACCCTTTAACAAATTCCATTCCAGTGACTGACACAAACATTCTCCAATAACCTCCCATTTTTCATCAACTAAAGAGTTGAACGTAGGTTTTCATGTGGCTGCGGATACTCTCAGCGATTTCCTGGTCACTTTTGCTCCTGTTGTAGTAATCGGTGAAAAGCCCATCTGGGTTGAGAAGATAGATGATGATGGTGTGGTCCACAATGTAATCATTGTCTTCGTCCTTGGGACCGGCGCTGTAATACACCCGGAACGCCTTCCCTAGCTCCTTGATCTGTTCTGGAGTCCCAGTCAGCCCCATCATGCGAGAGTGGAAATCCTTGATGTACCTTGCCATCTCCTCCACCCCGTCTCTTTCTGGATCCACCGTGATGAAGATGGGTTGGACTGGAGGTAGCGCTTTGTCCTTGTCCAAGATCTGCACTGCGCTGGACATCTTGTCCAGCTCGTCGGGGCAGATGTCGGGGCAGTGGGTGAACCCGAAGTAGAGCAGCACCCACTGACCAAAGAAGTCCCTCTTGGCTCTGGGTCTTCCAGTGTGATCCAGCAAGTTGAAGTCGCCTTGACCCAGTGCCAACTTCTTCAGTTGCTCCTGTCGTCGCACCTTCTCCCGCTGCTCCTTTTCCAAATTGACGTAAAACCACAATCCCATTATTGCAGCCCCGAAGAGGCACGTCACCATGAACTTGGTCCGCAGTCTAATTTGTGGGCTCACAGCAGGTCTTCCGGAGCTTCTGTCTGAGGAGGATTGCGAGAACAGTCTGTGGGTCAGGAGGGTTAAACTGCCCTGAGTAACACAAACAACTCTGGGAGCTGGATAGCAGATGCTGAGCAAACTGTGGGTCCTCAATAGCCTTCCCTTGGTTTGGAACTGCAACTTCTTTCTCGTGCGCAGACTTGTTGCTTCGGATACTGTTAACAGCGGAACAAATTGCACACTTTCCAATGGACAGTTCACATGAGCTCCAGTGATCTGAGCAGGTGGGATAGCTGAGCGCTCAGTGGGTAGTCCCTCGCCGTTGGTACAGGAACAGTATAATCGGGTAGTGTCCATGTGGTCCAACACCGTTTGGTTGCAGTCAGTCACTACAGACCCAGACTGTAAATGCCATCCCTTTCCTGCGTTGATCCTATGAGCTTTCGTTCCAAGGTGCCTGTTACTCAGGCAGCTGGCATGTCTCACGGCCGCTCCGCCACCTCTGCTCACACCCTCACTCCAACAGGCTGCTGGCTTCAGGAAGCTACCACAGACCAGCAGCTGCCCACACGAACCATGGACCCTCAACCTCACAAACATTCTGGCACACCTGCAGAGAAAAAAATAAAGCTCATGTCACACTCAGTAACACACTGGAGAAACACCCACTGACACACTCAGTAACACGTTGGAGAAACACCCACTGACACACTCAGTAACACACTGGAGAAACACCCACTGACACACTCAGTAACACATTGGAGCAATACCCACTGACACACTCAGTAACACACTGGAGAAACAGCCACTGACACACTCAGTAACACACTGGAGAAACAGCCACTGACACACTCAGTAACACACTGGAGAAACAGCCACTGACACACTCAGTAACACACTGGAGAAATACTCACTGACACACTCAGTAACACACTGGAGAAACAGCCACTGACACACTGAGTAACACACTGGAGAAACAGCCACTGACACACTCAGTAACACACTGGAGAAACAGCCACTGACACACTCAGTAACACATTGGAGCAATACCCACTGACACACTCAGTAACACACTGGAGAAATACTCACTGACACACTCAGTAACACACTGGAGAAACAGCCACTGACACACTCAGTAACACACTGGAGAAACAGCCACTGACACACTCAGTAACACACTGGAGAAACAGCCACTGACACACTCAGTAACACACTGGAGAAACACCCGCTCTCGGGCCTTGATCCCCGGACTCTGTCCCCGCTCTGTCGCGGGTCCCGGACCTCTCTGTCCCACTCCGCAATCCCGGGCCTGAATTCTTGCTCTACCCGCCGGCCTTCCCGCTCCTCGATCACCGGGCCCAGCTCGCTCGCGCTCTCTCCCCGCCGTGGGCCACGATTTCCCGCTGCTTTTTACCTGGCAGCACCAGCGAACTACAGGTCCCAGGATGCTTCACGGCCGCGCATGCGCGGAATCAGAGGCGAACAGACCCGGATATAAGAGGTAAGAGCGGGAAATGAGAGAGAGATCCCCCAACCGTCCTGAATCCCCCTCTCCCCAAACCCAATCCTGAACTCCCCTCACCCCAACCATCCTGAACCCCTCTCTCCCCAAACCCAATCCTGAACTCCCCTCACCCTAACCCTAACCCCAATCCTGAACACCCCAAACCCAATCCTGAACCCCCCTCACCCCAACTATCCTGAACTCCCCTCACCCCAAACCCAATCCTGAACCCACCTCACCCCAAACCCAATTCTGAACATCCTGAACACCCCAAACCCAATCCTGAACCCCCCTCACCCCAACCATCCTGAACCCCCCTCACCCCAATCCCAATCCCCCCGCACCCCAAACCCAATCCTGAACACCCCAAACCCAATCCTGAACCCCCCTCACCCAACCATCCTGAACTCCCCTCACCCCAAACCCAATCCTGAACCCACCTCACCCCAAACCCAATTCTGAACCCCCCTCACCCCAATCCTGAACATCCCTCACCCCAACCATCCTGACTCCCCTCACCCCAACCATCCTGAACTCCCCTCACCCCAAACCCAATCCTGAACCCCCCTCACCCCAATCCTGAACATCCCTCACCCCAACCATCCTGACTCCCCTCACCCCAACCATCCTGAACTCCCCTCACCCCAATCCTGAACCCCCCTCACCCCAACCATCCTGAACTCCCCTCACCCCAAACCCAATCCCGAACCCCCCTCACCCCAACCATCCTGAACCCCCCTCACCCCAAACCCAATCCTGAACTCCCCTCACCCCAAACCCAATCCTGAACTCCCCTCACCCCAACCATCCTGAACCCCCCTCTCCCCAAATCCAATCCTGAACCCCCATCACCCCAACCATCCTGAACCCCCCTCACCCCAAACCCAATCCTGAACCCCCCTCACCCCAATCCCAATCCCGAACCCCCCGCACCCCAAACCCAATCCTGAACCCCCCTCACCCCACCCCAATCCCGAACCCCCCTCACCCCAAACCCAATCCTGAACTCCCCTCACCCCAACCACCCTGAACTCCCCTCAGCCCAACCACCCTGAACCCCCTCACCCCTACCACCCTGAAACCCCCTCACCCCAACCACCCTAAACTCCCCTCACCCCAACCACCTTGAACCCCCTCACCCCAACCACCCTAAACCTCCTCACCCCAACCATCCTGAACCCCCTCACCCCAACCATCCTGAACCCCCTCACCCCGACCATCCTGAACCCCCTCACCCCGACCATCCTGAACCCCCTCACCCCGACCATCCTGAACCCCCTCACCCCGACCATCCTGAACCCCCTCACCCCGACCATCCTGAACTCCCCAATCCCCACCCTGAATCCCCCTCACCCCAACCATCCTGAACTTTGTTTGTGCTACAAGCAAAAACAAAATATAAACCCATATAGCAACATGGCTACAATCCAACTGCATATGTAGAATTTTGCACAGTTAGTAGGCTATTAACAAGTTCGACACATTCTTTAGTTAAACTTCATTCGAAGTTTCAGCATTTTGTATGGACTACTTACCTAGCAGTGACAGCTAAAATCTGCAGAAGCCTAGCACGTCCAGTTTTAATGCCACATTTAGCTGGGAATGGCCAGACACTGGAGCCATCCGCCAACGCTGGTTTCCTAGAAGCAGAAGTATGTCAGCTTTGAAAGGGCTTCTAGAAGACTGCTGTTAATGACCACTGATAGTTCAGTAGACTGGTATCTGATGTTTAAGGCAAATATGGTAGCCAACTGGTCGCTATGTGCAATGTCATTGTAAATGCCATCATAAAGATTTCCTCTGGCGGGCATTTCAGCAAAATTGCAAATGCAAAAGAAATTTGTGATTTCACTAATAATATCAATTGCCATATTTTTTTTCTGCAAATGTGCAAATAGGTGTATTCACGAGATTTAGGCGTTCCATCGCAAGAGATGCGATTTCAGAGTGAAATAAAGCATAAACACCGCCAGCATGGACTGGATGGGCCAAATGGCCTGTTTCCAGTATTGCCAACTCTTGCAAATCCATCGCAAGATTGCAAGTGATGCTTTATTTCACTCTGAAGTCGCAAGTTGGCAAACCTGGAAACAGGCCATTTGGCTCAACCAGTGCATGCTGGTGTTTATGTTCCAATCGAGGCTACTCCCATCCTACATAACCCCCCATTCCCTTCTCCCTCATATGCTTATCTCGCTTCCCCTTAAATGCATCTATACTATTCGCCTCAACCACTCCCTGTGGTAGCGAGTTCCACATTCTCACCACTCTCTGGCTAAAGACGTTTCTCCTGATTCCCTATTTGATTTCTTGGTGACTATCTTATATTGATGGCCTCTAGTTTTGCTCTTCCCCACAAGTGGAAACACTCTCTCTGTGTCTACTCTATCAAAACCTTTCATAATGTTAGGTCACATGGCCCTCTCGCACACACCCTTTTTCAAGAGAAAAGAGAACCCAGCCTGTTCATCCTTTCCTGATAGGTATAAGCTCGCAGTTCTGGTATCATATAGTACCTAAACGTCCCAAGTACTTTACAGGAGCGTTATCAAACAAAATTTGATACCGAGCCACATAAGGAGATATTAGGACAGGTGAGCAAAAGCTTGGTCGAAGAGGTAGGTTTAGGGAGGGAATTCCAGAGCTTGGGGCCTAGGCAGCTGAAGGCACGGCCACCAATGGTGGAGCGATTAAAATCAGGCAGGCACAAGAGGCCAGAATTGGAGGAGCGCAGAGATCTCGGAGGGTTGTAGGGGATGGAGGAGGTTACAGAGATAGGGAGGGGCGAAACCATGGAGGGATTTGGAAACAAGGATGAGAATTTTAAAATCGAGGCATTGCTGACGAATATAGGTCAGCGAGCACAGGGTGATGGGTGAACGGGGCTTGGTGCGGGTTAGGATACGGGCAGCAGAGTTTTGTATGAGCTCAAGTTTATGGAGGGTGAAAAATGGGAGGCCGGCCAGGGGAGCATTGGAATAGTCGAGCCTAGAGGTAACAAAGGCAAGGATGAGGGATTTGGCAGCAGATGAGCGCACACCCTCCTCGCACACTCCATACACCCACCCACACACTCTCCCTGTCTCTCTCTCCCTCCGTAGCTGTGGATCAGTTTGTTTGTGTCTGACTCTGACCTCTCTCTCTCTGCGCAGGTACTGTCGCCCGGCTGCACCCCAGGTGCTGAAGATGGAAGCTGAGTTTCTCCAAGCGGTTAAGCAGGGGCAGGTTTCTCGGGTCTGTGATGTTCTTTGGCTGGGGAGTGTGGATGTGAATCACTGTGATGCGGTAGGTTGGATTCGGGTAGAACCTGACCTGGAGTAACGGGGTGTTCACACTACAACTTCAGCAGCACGAGCCTGGAGTGGGTGGGGCCGGTAGTGATACGGACGGGTGGGAGTGGGGGTCGGGACGGGCGGGCGTTTAGAGGGATTGGGGGGGCGGCACAGGTGGGCGAGTAGCGGGAGGGGGAGTGGGGGTGGGTGGCGGGAGTGGGGGTGGCGGCAGGATGGATGGGTGGGGGAGGGGAAGCGGGAGGGGTTTACCGGATGATTAGTACTCCCAGATCCCACTGCTCCTCTACCCCATTTAGACATTTATTTTCCAAAGTGTATGTGGCCTTATTCTTCCTACCAAAATGTACCACCTCACACTTGGCTATATTGAAGTTCATTTGCCAATTATACGCCCATTCTGCAAGTTTATTAATGTCTTCCAATATTTTGTTGCAGTCCTCCTCTGTATTAGTTACACCTCTCAATTTGGGGTCATCTGCAAATTTTGAAATTGTACTTCTGATTCCCCGAGTCCAAATCGTTTATGTAAATGGTGAACAACAGTGGTTCCCACCTTTTGCCAGTCTGAGTAACTACCTTTAACCCCTACTCTCTGTTTTGTCAGCTTGCTCTCCATTCTGCCTCTTGTCCCCTGACTCCACATGTTCTGACCTTAGTAGTGAGTCTACTAGGCATTAACTTGTCAAAGGCTTTTTGAGAATCCAAACATATTACGTTTACTGCATTACCCTTATCTACCCTTTCTGTTACTTCAAAGAATTCAATAAGGTTGGTCAAGCATGATCTTCCCTTTTGGAATCTGTGCTGACTATTCTTTATTATATTTTCAGTTCCTAGAGGTTTTTCTATTGCAGCTTTGAGTAAAGATTCCATTATCTTTCCTGTCACCGAAATTAAGCTAACTGGTCTACTGTTGCTTGCACTTGTTCTATCTCCCTGTTGGGCAACACGGTGGCATAGTGGTTAGCACTGGTGCCTCACAGCGCCAGAGACCCGGGTTCGAATCTGGCCTCGGGTGACTGTCTGTGTGGAGTTTGCACATTCTCCCCGTGTTTGCGTGGGTTTCCTCCGGGTGCTCCGGTTTCCTCCCACAGTCCAAAAATGTGCGGGTTAGGTTGATTTGGCTATGATAAATTGACCCTTAGTGTTAGGGGGGGATTAAATATGTGGGGTTACGGGGATAGGATGGGATATGTTAGGGGGAATTAAATACGTGGAGTTACAGGGATAGGGTGGGATATGTGTCGGTGCAGGCTCGATGGGGATTCTGTGGGAGAAAGCAGGGACAGGGTACTGGATTTGGATGATCAGCCATGATCGTATTGAATGGTGGAGCAGGCTCGACGGGCCGAATGGCCTACTCCTGCTCCTAGTTTCTATGTTTCTATGTTTCTATGTTTAAATATACCTGGAGACATAGAAAGAGGTCAAGGGTTACCTCTTCCAATACATTGCCAAGCAGACCCACCACAGTGCTGGTGTCGAACTCCTGCTCAGTGCGAGCTCTGGTGTAAGTGATTACTGGCATCACTGAATGGGCTGGGAGTGAAGGAAGGACCAAACCCTGAGCTGGGCCCATTCATAAGAACATAAGAAATCGGAGCAGGAGTAGGCAGTAAGGCCCCTTGAGCCTGCTCCGCCATTCAATAAGATCATGGCTGAGCTTCTACCTCAACTCCACTTTCCTGCCCTATCCTCCTCCTTCCTCATCCACATCCCTGCCCTTTGTCAGATGGAGCGGCTCCTCCATAGGGGAGAGAAGATGGTATGTAGTGGCACTGCTCTCACCCGTCACTCTGTGTCATGGCAACACTTGCACCTGTTAATACTCACTGTGTGTAGTAACACTGCTCATACCTGTTAATACTCACTGAGTATGAGATTCGCTGTTAGCGTGTAGCTGGAGATCGATGTGTGTGTGGGCCGAGGGTGTGATTCATTCCATTGAAATGGTTTCTGTCTTTCAGCACTTGAACTCGGCTCTGCATTACGCTGCAAAATCTGGGCACCTGGAGATGGTGCAAGTGCTGGTTGGAGCAGGGGCTGATGTACTGAGGAAAAATAAAGTAAGTTACCTTTTGGATTAAATACAATGGAGTGGCTTTTACATCCAATAGAGGGGGAATCCCCTTTACTGTCCAATAGGAAGGGAGTCACTTTTACTGTCCAATAGGAAGGGAGTCACTTTTACTGTCCAACAGGAAGGGAGTCACCTTTACTGTCAATAGGAAGGTACTCACCCTTGCTGTCCAATAGGAAATGGATCACCCTTACTATTCAATAGGAAGGGAGCGGCCCTTACTGTCCAATAGGAAGGGAGTCACCATTACTGTCCAATAGGAGAGAAGTTGCTGTTGGTTCCCAATATTTAAATACTGCTGTCAGCATGCGTGATGACTGTCCTGAGGAAGGGAACATGTTACTATTTTCAGCCCTGTGATCACCTTCAGTTGCTGGAGGGTGAGGGGGATACACTGTTTACCTTGAACAGCAACAAACCTGCATCTCAGGCTGTGTCAACACCTCACAGCATCCAAGGAAATGAGCCAGTCCCAGACTCTTAATGCAGTTCCTCGGGAGATTCAATGGGTGGGTGGAGTCCATGATAGGGGAGAGTGTACATGGGCTGTGGGAGGAGATTAATGGGTGGATGTGTGCTTAAATTAACAGATTCACCTGGAGAGACTGCAGGATTGAGCATGTTTTGGTTCTGGTTTGGCTAGGTGCGGATTGGCTCAGGTTTGGTTCTGGTTTGACTCGGTGCGGATTGGCTCTGGTTTGACTCGGTGCGGATTGGCTCTGGTTTGACTCGGTGTGGATTGGCTCTGGTTTGACTCGGTGCGGTTTGGCTCTGGTTTGGCTCGGTGCGGTTTGGCTCTGGTTTGGCTCTGGTTTGGCTCGGTGCGGATTGGCTCTGGTTTGACTCGGTGCGGATTGACTCTGGTTTGGCTCGGTGCGGTTTGGCTCTGGTTTGGCTCGGTGCGGTTTGGCCCTGGTTTGGCTCGGTGCGGTTTGGCTCTGGTTTGGCTCGGTGCGGTTTGGCTCTGGTTTGACTCGGTGCGGATTGGCTCTGGTTTGGCTCGGTGCGGTTTGGCTCTGGTTTGGCTCTGGTTTGGCTCGGTGCGGATTGGCTCTGGTTTGACTCGGTGCGGATTGGCTCTGGTTTGGCTCGGTGCGGATTGGCTCTGGTTTGGCTCGGTGCGGTTTGGCTCTGGTTTGGCTCGGTGCGGTTTGGCTCTGGTTTGGCTCGGTGCGGTTTGGCTCTGGTTTGACTCGGTGCGGATTGGCTCTGGTTTGGCTCGGTGCGGATTGGCTCTGGTTTGGCTCGGTGCGGTTTGGCTCTGGTTTGGCTTGGTGCCGTTTGGCTCGGTGCAGCGTGCAACCAGTCCTTACCTGATTGGGTACAGGACAAAATGTCTTTTTTTACCTCAGTGATGGTGGATTCTATACACACTCAACCCCCGTCCGTTCACAGTCGTCCATCATATCAAAGTGCCTGTACAAGTAACCTCCCCTTGTTAATAAACTTCCCGTATTATTAACCTTTCCGCTTTTCCTCCAACAGAGCTGCCTAACGCCTCTTCATTTTGCTGCTTACGGTGGCAGCAGGAGTGTCTTGCAGTATCTGATTGATGAGGCGCCTGCGGCCATTAATCTGCAGAGTGATAAGGTAAGAGAAGCGGCATTGCAGGGAGCTGTGGGGCCTGATTCATGGGAGTATTTGGTTGCTAGGAGTTATATTCCAGGCAGGTGTCACTCAGATAGCTCAGGAACAAAGTCGATGGCTTAAGACGGCAGCTGATGGAAAGGGTGCCCTTCCCATCCGTAGAGTTACACAGAGGGGCTCGCTAGAATCAACCGCGATGGTGCAGGACTGGAGTCACATATAGACCCAGACTGGGTAAGGACGGCAGGTTTCCTTCCCTAAAAGATATTAGTGAACTAGTGGGGTTTTACGATAATCCGACAGCTTCATGGTCAGTTTTACTGCTGCCTGCTTTTAATTTCCAGATTAAAAAAAAACTGAATTAAATTAGTCCAGGTCCCTGGATTACGAGTTCAGTAACAGAGCAGAACCGTTATACTAATGTACCGTATCCCCTGCACCCCCGCGCCCGTATCTCCTGCACCCCCGCGCCCGTATCCCCTGCACCCCCGCGCCCGTATCCCCTGCACCCCCGCGCCCGTGTCCCCTGCACCCCCGCGCCTGTATCTCCTGCATCCCCGCGCCCGTATCCCCTGCACCCCCGCGCCCGTATCCCCTGCGCGCCCGTGTCCCCTGCACCCCCGCGCCCGTATCCCCTGCATCCCCGCGCCCGTATCCCCTGCACCCCCGCGCCCGTATCCCCTGCACCCCCGCGCCCGTATCCCCTGCACCCCCGCGCCCGTATCCCCTGCACCCCCGCGCCCGTATCCCCTGCACCCCCGCGCCCGTATCCCCTGCACCCCCACGCCCGTATCCCCTGCACCCCCGCGCCCGTATCCCCTGCACCCCCTATTTAAAGGCGGCCGCTTCTTGCCTTTTTTTGTCGGCGACATTTTTGCACCACGCATTCTGAGAGAGAGAGACACACTTCTGGAGAGATTCAACGCTGTGTGAAGGAGTTTTGGGTACTGAGCAGCACTTTGCAGGTTCATTTTGATTTGACCTTCCTTACATCGATTTAGAAGAGACTATGGGAGCTGCACTCTGAGCTCTTTCCCTGGGCCTTTTCATTGTTCTTGCCAGCAGAATTGATGTACAGGTCTCTCCAGGCCGAGATTCAAGGCTGCAATGAGCAGGGTGTGGATGGAGAGCAAGATCGACCCTCCCCTTCAAGAACGCTGGCGCCAGTGTGTCTGTGTTCCATTGCTGACTGACATCACATGGGCTTCGCCAGCGCTCTGAGGTAGCGCCTCGCTCCTCGGCGTTAGCACCTTAAGAGAGGTGTGCAGCACCTGATTTAGCGCTCCAATCACCACCAGGGGCGATAGAAGCCAAGTTTGCAGTCGGAGGCGATAATTAGCGCCAGGCGCTAAACTTTGCGCCCGGCTGATAACTGCGCCCCAAACGGGGCGATACCGAATTTCTCCCCCAATAGATTTATTTAAGTTAGCGAGGCAACACATCAGGGTCTACAGAATATGTGGATGATATCCAATGTGCCCATTTCTAAATAGAACTCAAATTCTAATTATACAGTGTTTGCTTAGAAAAGTTATTATTTAACTGCAATATAATCAACCAGAAAGCACTTTTGTGAAAGAGCTATGTGAAGGTCTAAGGCCTTCTAGCACAGGATATCACCAAGGCTAAAAAATAATAGACAAAATACATCAGGCAGCAGAAATTAGCTGATCCATGCTTAGATTTTAAAAGCTGGAAGATTGTAGAAGGAAGGAAAGACAGGGAGGCAAGGAATTCAAAAGTTTTGAGTTAATGGAAAAGAATGGGTTGACAAATGGAGATAGTGCAAGAAGTTTAGATTGCAACAAAGCAAGTATTCAGGAAGAAAGACCACGTAGGATGGCAGGTTTGCATTTTAGGGGGGACAAGAGCATTTCAGAGAATCATAGATCACACTAACATTGGTAGAGACACAAAAAAGGTTGCAAGAATGAAAGTAGTAGGCTAGAGAAGGAGTGACAAGCTTTATCTTATATTTCCCAGAAGTACAAGAGAGATGTCAGGGAAGTCTTCCAAGATAGAAGACTGGTGCTGAACACTTGGACAAACTTGGGCTTCTCAGTGAATTAAGAGCACAGCAGGGCTACATTTCCCCCCTTCAGAAAATAAAAATACAGGGAGAAAGCATATTATTATGGACACACAATTATCACTACAGATGTAAAACCTCTGAACTAAGGTCACACATGTTCCTCAAACAATAAGATGCAGTGTAATTTCAGTGGTAAGGACATTTCATTTTAACAGCCTCCATTTTGTGCCATCATGCTTTCCAACTCTTCATAAGCTTTTACAGTAACACTGCACATTGTACTCTAATATACAGTGTTTGCTACAGTATATTGTATTTTGTTATATAAATCCGGACTCTTTCTGTCATTGAAAGTTGTTGTTGCTGAGGGAAGTGAAGGAAGAAATCACAGAGGTACTGGCCATAATCTTCCAATCCTCCTTAGAAACGGGGGTGGTGCCAGAGGACTGGAGAAGTGCAAATGTTACACCCTTGTTCAATAAAGGGTGTAAAGATAAGCCCAGCAACTATAGGCCAGTCAGTTTAACCTCGATAGTGGGGAAGCTTTTAAAAACAATAATCAGGGACAAAATTAATAGTCACTTGGACAAGTGTGGATTAATTAAGGAAAGCCAGCACGGATTTGTTAAAGGCAAATCGTGTTTAACCAACTTGATCGAGTTTTTTGATGAGGTAACAGAGAGGGTTGATGAGGGCCAATGCGGTTGACGTGGAGTACATGGATTTCCAAAAGGCGTCCGACAAAGTGCCACATAATAGGCTTGCCAGCAAAGTTGAAGCCCATGGAATAAAAGGGACAGTGGCTGCATGGATACGAAATTGGCTAAGTGACAGGAAACAGAGAGTAGTGGTGAACGGTTGTTTTTCGGACTGGAGGAAAGTATATAGTGGTGTTCCCCAGGGGTCAGTTCTAGGACCACTGCTTTTCTTGATATATATTAATGACTATGGGCTGGATTTTGATACTGCGGCGGGTTGGGGTCGTGTCATCCACTTTTCGTGTTATCCACCCGACTGCAATTGGATGTGGGAGATTGATGCGATTTTCACCTAATTGGGCAATTGAGTTCCAGCATGTGGGAACCCATGACCCAATTAGTGTTTTCAGTCTGAAAGTCGCCTCTGATGATGTCATCATTGCTGCTGCATTGAAGGTCTGCAAAGACTGCCTGGCCTTTGCTGTGAGAGGACCTGGAGGCAAAATGAGCAGCAGCAGCCCTAAGTCTGCTCCCAGATATTTTTGCACCACCACTCCCAGATATATCTCCCATCCACCACCACTCCCAGATCATCCATCCATCCATCCAGCGTCAGCTATCCAAATGTGCTCCCGCCAGGTTTCACATTCGTGGTTCAGAACAGGCGTGCTTCACGTAGAAAAAGGGTTAAAATCACAAAGGCCTTTCAAAATGGCATTATAGAGGCAATTTAGTGCTTGTTAAGGGCCTTAACAGCCTATCCCGCCAGTTTTCCCAATTTTAACCCCCCCCGCCCCGCACACCTCCAAACCCACCTCCACAGGTCAATGAAAATCCAGCCCTTAGACTCAGGTGAATGGGGCACAATTTGAAAATTTGCAGATGACACAAAACTTGGAAGTAGAGTGAACAGTGAGGAAGATAATGATAGACTTCAAGAGGACAGGCAAAAAGGAAAAGGAGGTGGGGTAGCATTACTGGTTAAAGAGGAGATTAACACGATAGTAAGGAAGGATATTAGCTCTGATGATGTGGAATCTGTATGGGTAGAGCTGAGAAATACCATGGGGCAGAAAACATTAGTGGGAATTGTATACAGACCCCCAAACGGTAATGCTGAGGTTGGGGATGGCATTAAAAATTAGAGACGTGTGCAATAAGGGCACAGCAGTTATCATGGGTGACTTTAATCTACATATAGATTGGGCTAACCAAATTAGTAACAATACTGTGGAGGAGGAATTCCTAGAGTGTATACGGGATGGTTTCCTGGACCAATATGTTGAGGAACCAACTAGAGATCAGGCCATCTTAGACTGGGTATTATGTAATGAGAAAGGATTAATTAGCAATCTTGTTGTGCGAGGCCCCTTGGGGAGGAGCGATCATAATATGATAGAATTCTTCATTAAGATGGAGAGTGAAGTAGTTGACTCAGAGACTAGGGTCCTGAATTTAAATAAAGGAAACTACGATGTATGAGGCGCGAGTTGGCTAGGATGGATTGGGGAATGTTACTTAAAGGGTTGACGGTGGATAGGCAATGGCAAACATTTAAAGATCGCATGGATGAACTACAGAATTTGTTCATCCCTGTCTGGCATAAAAATAAAACAAAAAAGGTGACTCAACCGTGGCTAACAAGGGAAATTAGGGATAGCATAAGATCCAAGGAGAGGACATATAAATTGGCCAGAAAAAGCAGCAAACCTGAGGATTGGGAGCAGTTTAGGATTCAGCAAAGGAGGACAAAGGGATTAATTAAGAGGGGGAAAATAGAGTATGAGAGTAAACTTGCAGGGAACATAAAAACTGACTGTAAAAGCTTCTAAAGATATGTGAAGAGAAAAAGATTGGTGAAGTCAAGCGTAGGTCCCTTGCAGTCAGAATCAGGGGAATTTATAATGGGGAACAAAGAAATGGCAGACCAATTAAATACATACTTCGGTTCTGTCTTCACAAAGGAGGACACAAATAACCTCCCAGAGATGTCGGGGAACATAGGGTCTAATGTGAGGGAGGAACTGAATGAAATCAGTATTTGTAGGGAAATGGTGTTCGGGAAATTGACGGGATTCAAGGCCGATAAATCCCCAGGGCCTGATAATCTACATCCTAGGGTACTTAAGGAAGTGGCCCTAGAAATAGTAGATGCATTGCTGGTCATCTTCCAAAATTCTATAGACTCTGGAACAGTTCCCATGGATTGGAGGGTAGCTAATGTAACCCCACTATTTAAAAAAGGTGGTAGAGAGAAAACGGGGAACTATAGACTGGTAAGCCTCACATCGGTAGTGGGGAAATGCTAGAGTCCATTATAAAAGATGTAATAGCAGAGCACTTGGAAAACAGTGACAGGATCGGACACAGTCAACATGGATTTACAAAAGGTAAATCATGCTTGACTAATCTAATGGAATTTTTTGAGGATGTAACTGGTAGAATAGATAAGGGAGAACCAGTGGATGTGGTGTATTTGGACTTTCAGAAGGCTTTCGATAAGGTCCCGCATAAGAGATTAGCGTGCAAAGTTAAAGCACATGGGATTGGGGGTAAGGTACTGACTTGGATAGAGAACTGGTTGTCAGACAGGAAGCAAAGAGTTGGAATAAACGGGTCTTTTTCCGAGTGGCAGGCAGTGACTAGTGGGGTACCGCAGGGATCGGTGCTAGGACCCCAGCTATTCACAATATATATTAATGATCTAGACGAGGGAACTAGATGTAATATCTCCAAGTTTGCAGACGACACAAAGCTGGGTGGGCGTGTGTGCTGTGAGGAGGATGCAGAGAAACTGCAGTATGATTTGGACAAGTTGGATGAGTGGGCAGATGCATGGCAGATGCAATATAATGTGGATAAATGCGAGGTTATCCACTTTGGTGGCAAAAACAGGAAGACAGATTATTATCTGAAAGGCAATAGATTGGGAAAAGGGGAAGTGCAACGAGACCTGGGTGTCCTTGTGCACCAGTCGCTGAAGGTAAGCATGCAGGTGCAGCAGGCGGTTAAGAAGGCAAATGGTATGTTGGCCTTCATAGCGAGAGGGTTCGAGTACAGGAGCAAGGATGTCTTGCTGCAGTTGTACAAGGCCTTGGTGAGACCACACCTTGAGTATTGTGTGCAGTTTTGGTCGCCTTATCTGAGGAAGGATGTTCTTGCCATGGAGGGAGTGCAGCGAAGATTCACCAGACTGATACCTGGGATGGCAGGAATGACGTATGAAGAGAGATTGGGTCGATTAAGCTTATATTCGCTAGAGTTTAGAAGAATGAGAAGGGATCTCATTGAAACTTATAAAATTCTAACAGGACTAGACAGACTAGATGCAGGAAGGATGTTCCCGATGGCAGGGAAGTCCCGAACCAGAGGTCACAGTCTAAGGATAAGGGGTAAGCCATTTAGGACTGAGATGAGGAGGAATTTCTTCACCCAGAGAGTGGTGAACCTGTGGAATTCTCTACCACAGAAGGCAGTTGAGACCAATTCATTAAATATATTCAAGAAGGAGTTAGATATATTTCTTAAGGCTGAAGGGATCAAGGGATATGGGGAGAAAGCAGGGAAAGGGTACTGAATTTGGATGATCAGCCATGATCTCATTAAATGGCGGAACAGGCTCGAGGGGCCGAATGACCTACTCCTGCTCCTATCTTCTATGTTTCTATAGATAGGCTGGCGGAATGGGCGGACACGTGGCAGATGAAATTTAACGCAGAAAAATGCAAAGTGATACATTTTGGTAGAAAGAATGAAGAGAGGAAATATAAACTAAAGGGTACAATCCTAAAGGGGGTGCATGAACAGAGAGACATAGGAACATAAGAAATAGGAGCAGGAGTAGGCCATTCGGCCATTCAATGAGATCATGGCTGATCTTCTGCCTCAATTCCATTCACCGACCTTATCGCCATATCCCTTGATGCCCTTACTAGTCAGAAATCTATCGACTCCTGTTTTGAATATACCCAATGACTGAGCCTCCACAGCCCTCTGGGGTAGAGAATTCCAAAGATTCACCACCCTCTATGTGAAGAAATTTCTTCTCATCTCAGTCCTGAATGGCCTACCCTTTATCCTGAGGCTGTCGCCCCTGGTTCTAGACTCCCCAGCCAAGGGAAATATTCTCCCAGCATCCACCCTATCAAGCCCTGTATTAATTTTGTATGCTTCAATGAGATCCCCTCTCATTCTTCTGAATTCAAGAGAATACAGGCCTAGTTTACTCAATCTCTTCTCATACGACAGTCCCGCCATCCCAGGAATCAATCTCGTGAACCTTCGTTGCACTCCCTCTATGGTAAATATATCCTTCCTTAGGTAAGGAGACCAAAATTGTACACAGTACTCCAGGTGTGGTCTCACCAAGGCCCTATATAATTGGAGTAAGACTTCTTTACTCCTGTACTCAAATCCTCTTGTAATGAAGGCCAGCATACCATTTGCCTTCCTAATGACTTGCTGCACCTGCACATTCACTTTCAATGACTCATGTACAAGGACACCCAGGTCCCTTTGAGCATCTGCATTCCCCAATCTTTCACCATTTAGGAAATACTCTGCCTTTCTGTTTTTTCTACCAAAGTGAATAAAGGGTAAAGTGACATTGACTAGGTTGTTGGTTTGGAGTGCTGAATGACACCAATTTTGATTGGAATCTGTTCTACCCCGCAGTGCGGCTCATCTCTATTACACGAAGCAGTGAGCGGGAAGAACTTTGGTGCAGTGCAGACCCTGTTGAGTAAGAACGCTGACCCCAATCTGCTGGATCAGGTCAGTGTCATTGTGAGTTCCTGCAACTGGGAAACGTCACTCATTAACATTTAAAGCAGGCTAGGTTCAACAGAGAGTCACACTTGGGTAGTAAAGGTGTCTGCGGTGGTACTGAGGCACACACACCATGAAGGTCCCAGTTCAATGCCTGATCCATGGCAAGTTAGCTGATCGCAGCCAGCGTTGGAGTAATGTACCTCAGCACTCCTGGCCTAGGAGCCATGAGCAGTGGATTTCAGTGATGTGTGTGTGTGTGTGTATAGAGGATCCCACAGAGAGAGCTGAATTCCTGCCCAGGCTGTCGGGTGTCCACCCCCTCCTGGTTTGGGGATTTTGGGATGTCAGACCCCCTGGTTATGGGATGTTGGGGTGAGTCGGCCCTGGTTATGGGATTTGGGGTGAGCCCAGCCCCCGGTTATGGGATGTTGGGGTGAGTCGGCCCTGGTTATGGGATGTTGGGGTGAGTCCCCCCTGGTTATGGGATGTTGGGGTGAGCCCCCCTGGTTATGGGATGTTGGGGTGAGTCGGCCCTGGTTATGGGATGTTGGGGTGAGTCGGCCCTGGTTATGGGATGTTGGGGTGAGTCGGCCCTGGTTATGGGATGTTGGGGTGAGTCGGCCCTGGTTATGGGATGTTGGGGTGAGTCCCCTGGTTATGGGATGTTGGGGTGAGTCCCCCTGGTTATGGGATGTTGGGGTGAGTCCCCCTGGTTATGGGATGTTGGGGTGAGCCCCCTGGTTATGGGATGTTGGGGTGAGTCGGCCCTGGTTATGGGATGTTGGGGTGAGTCCCCCCTGGTTATGGGATGTTGGGGTGAGCCCCCCTGGTTATGGGGTGTTGGGGTGAGTCCCCCTGGTTATGGGATGTTGGGGTGAGTCCCCCCTGGTTATGGGATGTTGGGGTGAGTCGGCCCTGGTTATGGGATGTTGGGGTGAGTCCTGCTGGTTATGGGATGTTGGGGTGAGTCCCCCTGGTTATGGGATGTTGGGGTGAGCCCCCTGGTTATGGGATGTTGGGGTGAGTCGGCCCTGGTTATGGGATGTTGGAGTGAGTCCCCCTGGTTATGGGATGTTGGGGTGAGTCCCCCTGGTTATGGGATGTTGGGGTGAGCCCCCCTGGTTATGGGATGTTGGGGTGAGTCGGCCCTGGTTATGGGATGTTGGGGTGAGTCCCCCTGGTTATGGGATGTTGGGGTGAGCCCCTGGTTATGGGATGTTGGTGTGAGTCGGCCCTGGTTATGGGATGTTGGGGTGAGTCGGCCCTGGTTATGGGATGTTGGGGTGAGTCCCCCTGGTTATGGGATGTTGGGGTGAGTCGGCCCTGGTTATGGGATGTTGGGGTGAGTCCCCCTGGTTATGGGATGTTGGGGTGAGCCCCTGGTTATGGGATGTTGGTGTGAGTCGGCCCTGGTTATGGGATGTTGGGGTGAGTCGGCCCTGGTTATGGGATGTTGGGGTGAGCCCCCTGGTTATGGGATGTTGGGGTGAGTCGGCCCTGGTTATGGGATGTTGGGGTGAGTCGGCCCTGGTTATGGGATGTTGGGGTGAGCCCCCTGGTTATGGGGTGTTGGGGTGAGTCCCCCTGGTTATGGGATGTTGGGGTGAGTCGGCCCTGGTTATGGGATGTTGGGGTGAGTCCCCCCTGGTTATGGGATGTTGGGGTGAGCCCCCCTGGTTATGGGGTGTTGGGGTGAGTCCCCCTGGTTATGGGATGTTGGGGTGAGTCCCCCCTGGTTATGGGATGTTGGGGTGAGTCGGCCCTGGTTATGGGATGTTGGGGTGAGTCCTGCTGGTTATGGGATGTTGGGGTGAGTCCCCCTGGTTATGGGATGTTGGGGTGAGTCGGCCCTGGTTATGGGATGTTGGAGTGAGTCCCCCTGGTTATGGGATGTTGGGGTGAGTCCCCCTGGTTATGGGATGTTGGGGTGAGTCGGCCCTGGTTATGGGATGTTGGGGTGAGTCCCCCTGGTTATGGGATGTTGGGGTGAGCCCCTGGTTATGGGATGTTGGTGTGAGTCGGCCCTGGTTATGGGATGTTGGGGTGAGTCGGCCCTGGTTATGGGATGTCGGGGTGAGCCCCCTGGTTATGGGATGTTGGGGTGAGCCCCCTGGTTATGGGGTGTTGGGGTGAGTCGGCCCTGGTTATGGGATGTTGGGGTGAGTCGGCCCTGGTTATGGGATGTTGGGGTGAGTCCCCCCTGGTTATGGGATGTTGGGGTGAGTCGGCCCTGGTTATGGGATGTTGGGGTGAGCCCCCCTGGTTATGGGATGTTGGGGTGAGCCCCCCTGGTTATGGGGTGTTGGGGTGAGTCCCCCTGGTTATGGGATGTTGGGGTGAGCCCCCCTGGTTATGGGATGTTGTGGTGAGCCCCCTGGTTATGGGATGTTGGGGTGAGTCCCCCTGGTTATGGGATGTTGGGGTGAGTCTCCCTGGTTATGGGATGTTGGGGTGAGTCCCCCTGGTTATGGGATGTTGGGGTGAGCCCCCCTGGTTATGGGATGTTGGGGTGAGTCCCCCTGGTTATGGGGTGTTGGGGTGAGTCCTGCTGGTTATGGGATGTTGGAGTGAGCCCCCCTGGTTATGGGATGTTGGGGTGAGCCCCCCTGGTTATGGGATGTTGGGGTGAGCCCCCCTGGTTATGGGATGTTGGGGTGAGTCGGCCCTGGTTATGGGATGTTGGGGTGAGTCCCCCTGGTTATGGGATGTTGGGGTGAGTCCCCCCTGGTTATGGGATGTTGGGGTGAGTCGGCCCTGGTTATGGGATGTTGGGGTGAGCCCCCCTGGTTATGGGATGTTGGGGTGAGTCCCCCTGGTTATGGGATGTTGGGGTGAGTCCCCCTGGTTATGGGATGTTAGGGTGAGTCCCCCTGGTTATGGGATGTTGGGGTGAGTCGGCCCTGGTTATGGGATGTTGGGGTGAGTCCCCCTGGTTATGGGACGTTGGAGTGAGTCGGCCCTGGTTATGGGATGTTGGGGTGAGTCCCCCTGGTTATGGGATGTTGGGGTGAGCCCCCCTGGTTATGGGATGTTGGGGTGAGTCCCCCTGGTTATGGGATGTTGGGGTGAGCCCCCCTGGTTATGGGATGTTGGGGTGAGCCGCCCTGGTTATGGGGTGTTGGGGTGAGTCCCCCTGGTTATGGGATGTTGGGGTGAGTCGGCCCTGGTTATGGGATGTTGGGGTGAGTCCCCCCTGGTTATGGGATGTTGGGGTGAGCCCCCCTGGTTATGGGATGTTGGGGTGAGTCCTGCTGGTTATGGGATGTTGGGGTGAGTCCCCCTGGTTATGGGATGTTGGAGTGAGTTGGCCCTGGTTATGGGATGTTGGGGTGAGTCCTGCTGGTTATCGGATGTTGGGGTGAGTCCCCCTGGTTATGGGATGTTGGGGCGAGTCGGCCCTGGTTATGGGATGTTGGGGTGAGCCCCCCTGGTTATGGGATGTTGGGGTGAGTCGGCCCTGGTTATGGGATGTTGGGGTGAGCCCCCCTGGTTATGGGATGTTGGGGTGAGTCGGCCCTGGTTATGGGATGTTGGGGTGAGTCGGAACTGGTTATGGGATGTTGGGGTGAGTCCCCTGGTTATGGGATGTTGGGGTGAGCCCCCTGGTTATGGGATGTTGGGGTGAGTCGGCCCTGGTTATGGGATGTTGGTGTGAGTCGGCCCTGGTTATGGGATGTTGGGGTGAGTCCCCCTGGTTATGGGATGTTGGGGTGAGTCGGCCCTGGTTATGAGATGTTGGGGTGAGCCCCCTGGTTATGGGATGTTGGGGTGAGTCCCCCTGGTTATGGGATGTTGGGGTGAGCCCCCCTGGTTATGGGATGTTGTGGTGAGCCCCCTGGTTATGGGATGTTGGGGTGAGTCGGCCCTGGTTATGGGATGTTGGGGTGAGCCCCCCTGGTTATGGGATGTTGGGGTGAGCCCCCCTGGTTATGGGATGTTGGGGTGAGTCCCCCTGGTTATGGGATGTTGGGGTGAGCCCCCCTGGTTATGGGATGTTGGGGTGAGTCCCCCTGGTTATGGGATGTTGTGGTGAGCCCCCTGGTTATGGGATGTTGTGGTGAGCCCCCTGGTTATGGGGTGTTGGGGTGAGCCCCCTGGTTATGGGATGTTGGGGTGAGTCCCCCTGGTTATGGGGTGTTGGGGTGAGTCCCCCTGGTTATGGGATGTTGGGGTGAGTCCCCCCGGTTATGGGATGTTGGGGTGAGCCCCCTGGTTATGGGATGTTGGGGTGAGTCCCCCTGGTTATGGGGTGTTGGGGTGAGTCCCCCTGGTTATGGGATGTTGGGGTGAGCCCCCCTGGTTATGGGATGTTGGGGTGAGTCCCCCTGGTTATGGGGTGTTGGGGTGAGTCCCCCTGGTTATGGGATGTTGGAGTGAGCCCCCCTGGTTATGGGATGTTGGGGTGAGTCCCCCTGGTTATGGGATGTTGGGGTGAGTCCCCCTGGTTATGGGATGTTGGGGTGAGCCCCCCTGGTTATGGGATGTTGGGGTGAGTCCCCCTGGTTATGGGATGTTGGGGTGAGCCCCCCTGGTTATGGGATGTTGGGGTGAGCCCCCCTGGTTATGGGGTGTTGGGGTGAGTCCCCCTGGTTATGGGATGTTGGGGCGAGTCGGCCCTGGTTATGGGATGTTGGGGTGAGTCCCCCCTGGTTATGGGATGTTGGGGTGAGCCCCCTGGGTATGGGATGTTGGGGTGAGTCGGCCCTGGTTATGGGATGTTGGAGTGAGTCCCCCTGGTTATGGGATGTTGGGGTGAGTCCCCCTGGTTATGGGATGTTGGGGTGAGTCCCCCTGGTTATGGGATGTTGGGGTGAGTCCCCCTGGTTATGGGATGTTGGGGTGAGTCCCCCTGGTTATGGGATGTTGGGGTGAGTCCCCCTGGTTATGGGATGTTGGGGTGAGTCGGCCCTGGTTATGGGATGTTGGGGTGAGTCCCCCTGGTTATGGGATGTTGGGGTGAGCCCCCTGGTTATGGGATGTTGGGGTGAGTCGGCCCTGGTTATGGGATGTTGGGGTGAGTCGGCCCTGGTTATGGGATGTTGGGGTGAGCCCCCCTGGTTATGGGATGTTGGGGTGAGTCGGCCCTGGTTATGGGATGTTGGGGTGAGTCGGCCCTGGTTATGGGATGTTGGGGTGAGTCCTGCTGGTTATGGGATGTTGGGGTGAGTCCCCCTGGTTATGGGATGTTGGAGTGAGCCCCCTGGTTATGGGATGTTGGGGTGAGCCCCCTGGTTATGGGATGTTGGGGTGAGTCGGCCCTGGTTATGGGATGTTGGTGTGAGTCGGCCCTGGTTATGGGATGTTGGGGTGAGTCGGCCCTGGTTATGGGATGTTGGGGTGAGTCGGCCCTGGTTATGGGATGTTGGAGTGAGTCGGCCCTGGTTATGGGATGTTGGGGTGAGCCCCCCTGGTTATGGGATGTTGGGGTGAGTCGGCCCTGGTTATGGGATGTTGGGGTGAGTCGGCCCTGGTTATGGGATGTTGGGGTGAGCCCCCTGGTTATGGGATGTTGGAGTGAGTCCCCCTGGTTATGGGATGTTGGAGTGAGTCCCCCTGGTTATGGGATGTTGGGGTGAGCCCCCCTGGTTATGGGGTGTTGGGGTGAGTCCCCCTGGTTATGGGATGTTGGGGTGAGTCCCCCCTGGTTATGGGATGTTGGGGTGAGTCGGCCCTGGTTATGGGATGTTGGGGTGAGCCCCCTGGTTATGGGATGTTGGGGTGAGCCCCCTGGTTATGGGATGTTGGGGTGAGTCCCCCCTGGTTATGGGATGTTGGGGTGAGTCGGCCCTGGTTATGGGATGTTGGGGTGAGTCCCCCTGGTTATGGGATGTTGGGGTGAGCCCCCCTGGTTATGGGATGTTGTGGTGAGCCCCCTGGTTATGGGATGTTGTGGTGAGCCCCCTGGTTATGGGATGTTGGGGTGAGTCCCCCTGGTTATGGGATGTTGGGGTGAGCCCCCCTGGTTATGGGATGTTGTGGTGAGCCCCCTGGTTATGGGATGTTGTGGTGAGCCCCCTGGTTATGGGGTGTTGGGGTGAGTCCCCCCTGGTTATGGGATGTTGGGGTGAGTCGGCCCTGGTTATGGGATGTTGGGTTGAGTCCTGCTGGTTATGGGATGTTGGGGTGAGCCCCCCTGGTTATGGGATGTTGGGGTGAGTCGGCCCTGGTTATGGGATGTTGGGTTGAGTCCTGCTGGTTATGGGATGTTGGGGTGAGCCCCCCTGGTTATGGGATGTTGGAGTGAGCCCCCTGGTTATGGGATGTTGGGGTGAGCCCCCCTGGTTATGGGATGTTGGGGTGAGTCCCCCTGGTTATGGGATGTTGGGGTGAGTCCCCCCTGGTTATGGGATGTTGGGGTGAGTCGGCCCTGGTTATGGGATGTTGGGGTGAGTCCCCCTGGTTATGGGATGTTGGGGTGAGTCCCCCTGGTTATGGGATGTTGGAGTGAGTCGGCCCTGGTTATGGGATGTTGGGGTGAGTCCCCCTGGTTATGGGATGTTGGGGTGAGTCCCCCATGGTTATGGGATGTTGGGGTGAGCCCCCCTGGTTATGGGATGTTGTGGTGAGCCCCCTGGTTATGGGATGTTGGGGTGAGCCCCCCTGGTTATGGGATGTTGGGGTGAGTCCCCCTGGTTATGGGATGTTGGAGTGAGTTGGCCCTGGTTATGGGATGTTGGGGTGAGCCCCCTGGTTATGGGATGTTGGGGTGTGTCGGCCCTGGTTATGGGATGTTGGAGTGAGTCGGCCCTGGTTATGGGATGTTGGGGTGAGTCCCCCTGGTTATGGGATGTTGGGGTGAGCCCCCCTGGTTATGGGATGTTGGGGTGAGTCCCCCTGGTTATGGGATGTTGGGGTGAGCCCCCCTGGTTATGGGATGTTGTGGTGAGCCCCCTGGTTATGGGATGTTGGGGTGAGTCGGCCCTGGTTATGGGATGTTGGGGTGAGTCCCCCCTGGTTATGGGATGTTGGGGTGAGTCCTGCTGGTTATGGGATGTTGGGGTGAGTCCCCCTGGTTATGGGATGTTGGGGTGAGTCCCCCTGGTTATGGGATGTTGGGGCGAGTCGGCCCTGGTTATGGGATGTTGGGGTGAGTCCCCCTGGTTATGGGATGTTGGGGTGAGTCCCCCTGGTTATGGGATGTTGGGGCGAGTCGGCCCTGGTTATGGGATGTTGGGGTGAGCCCCCTGGTTATGGGATGTTGGGGTGAGCCCCCTGGTTATGGGATGTTGGGGTGAGTCGGCCCTGGTTATGGGATGTTGGGGTGAGTCCCCCTGGTTATGGGATGTTGGGGTGAGCCCCCTGGTTATGGGATGTTGGGGTGAGTCGGCCCTGGTTATGGGATGTTGGGGTGAGTCGGCCCTGGTTATGGGATGTTGGGGTGAGCCCCCCTGGTTATGGGATGTTGGGGTGAGTCGGCCCTGGTTATGGGATGTTGGGGTGAGTCGGCCCTGGTTATGGGATGTTGGGGTGAGTCCCCTGGTTATGGGATGTTGGGGTGAGCCCCTCATCCCCCCCCCCCCCCGCCCCAGGTTATGGGGTATCTACCTCCTACTGGTTACTCAGAGTTATGTTCATACCTGCGTGTGTGTTACGTTTATCATTCGCAAGCCGTGGCACCTGAGACTGGGGGATTTGTGTCGTTCATATCAACCTTTAACCACCAGGACACTGAGATTCATTCCTTTGTTTCTTTAACAGGCTGGTTGTTCGCCTCTGCACATTGCTGCCTTTGAGGGGTCAGAGTTCATCTCTCGCCTTCTGCTCGATAAAGGGGCCCGTGTGGAATTAAAAAATGAGGTACAGTGTCGCTCTGTGTACCAGTCCTGGGAATGAATGACAATCAGAGTGGCAGGTCAGACTAAATTAGATTGAGGACCTTCACTGGGTGTCCAGTGTACGGTGAACCTGATACTGAGGGCATTCCTTGTTTCTCTGCAGTGTGGGTTAGAGTTCAAGGTCAAATTGCTTGATGAGTGATCTTCAATTAAAGATTAAATTATGATATAATAGGAACAGGAGTAGGAAGGAACATAGGAACAGGTGGAGGCCATTCAGCCCCTCGACTCTGCTCCGCCATTCAATTAGATAATGGGTGATCTGTACCTCAACTCTCTTTATCTACCTTAACGCCATATCCCTTGATACCCTTAAAATGGCTGTGACATTCTGGGGATTAATATTTAGGGATTCATTTGTGGTTTGATGATGCAATTCTGAAGGGATTGGGAGTAGATATCAGCAAGTACTTTTCAAACAGGATGGGGGTGGATACTCCTGTCCTAACTCCTGAAAGACTGTTTCAGTTACCCAAAGGAGCATCTTTCTATCATCATCGCAGAAAGCAGTTTTAATTGGTAACCAGGAACAGAAATATACAGCAACAAATACAGGGAAACATGGAGATCTGCAGGACAAATAGAAACATGATGTTGTTGGGGACCCCTTGGAATGCCCGTAGGGTTCAGGGACCCCAGTTTGAAACCCTCAGCTAAAGGCCATGTTCTGATTCTATTCTCTGTCTTTCCACAGCATGGAAACTCCCCCCTGCACCTCTCAGCACTCCAGGGCTCTCTCAACATCTCCCAGCTTCTCATCCAGTATGGCGCTTTGCTCAATGCCAAAAACAAGGTATGGAAACAGTACAGGCATTAACTGTATCAGCTTGGACCCAGTCCTGCCTCCCCCTTAGGGCCCCTGACCCAAACTGTCCTCATTCAGCTCCTCAAGCCTCTTCCACCATTCAATTAGATCATGGCTGATCTATATCTCAACTCCATTTACCCACCATTGTTCCATATCCTGTGATACCCTTACCTAACATGTCAGCCGTGACTCAGTGGGTAGCACTCTTGCCTCTGAGTCAGTGAGGAAGTGCTGCACTGTCGGAGGGGCAGTACTGAGGGAGCTCTGCACTGTCGGAGGGGGACTACTGAGGGGGTGCCGCCTTTTGGATGAGGCGTTAAACTGAGGCCCCATCTATTCTCCCAGGTGGATGTAAAAGTTATCCCGTGGCACTAGTTTGAAGAAGAGCAGGGGAGTTCTCCCCGGTGTCCTGGGCCAATATTCCTCAACCAACATCACTAAAACATATAATCTCGTCATTTATCTCATTGCTGTTTATGGGATCATCCTGTGCGCAAATTGGCTGCCGTGTTTCCTACATTACTACAGTGACTACACTTCAAAAGTACTTAATTGGCTGTAAAGTGCTTTGGGATATCCTGAGGTTGTGAAAGGGGTTGTAGAAATGCAAGTCATTTTTTCTTTTACGAACAATCTTGAAAGCTCCAATTGACCTCCAGCATTCGCAGCTTTTTGGGGAAGAGAGTTCCAAATTTCTGCTACCCTTTGTGTGAAGAAGTGCTTCCTGACATCACCCCTGAACGGCCGAGCTCTAATTTTAAGGTTACACCCCCTTGTTCTGGACTCCCTCACCAGAGGAAATAGTTTCTCTCTATCCGCCTTCTCAAATTCTAACGATTTCTATAAAAATCCTTTTACCATCTTAAACCCCTAGTTTAGATCACCCCTTAATCGTCTATACTCAGGGGAATACAAGCCTAGTCAATGCAACCTGTCCTCGTAATGTAACCCTTTAAGTCCCGGTATCGTTCTGGTGAATCTACGCTGCACCCCCACCTCCCACCCCCCACCAATATTTTTTCATTCGTTCAGTATTTTATTCACCTCTATCGGTCTGTTTTCAAGGATAAAAAGCCCTAAGTTCTCCAGTTATTCTTGAATTGTGACCTCCCCGAGTTACGTAACACTTATTTTCCTTAAATCCCCAACGCTCCCATTTAATGATGTAGGTTAGAAGGTTCCAGCACATTTCCAGCTGACTGGTTCTCTCGGGACTTTCTTCGCTTATCTCTCTGTGACTGTCTGATTTTATCTTTGTTTACACGCTATAACAGGATGAGGAGACAGTGCTATTCTGCGCAGTGCGAGGGATCGCTACTGGAAGCAAGCAGGATCACAGCAAGCTGATGGAGTGTCTGTTGCAGCAGCCTGTGGATCTCTTACACCGCAACAAGGTGAGAATTCCCGAGTCTAGAGTTTGGGAGCGTGGTTATTAACTTCCTAAATCCCTTTGCCTGCTTCTAAAATGTTGAAGATTGGAATGTAATGAGCTCTGCTCCCCTCTAATCTTCCCATCAACCAGGGCAAATCCCATCCGGTCCGCTCATTCCCTTCATTCAAATTTGAAATCCCAAATGATCTGTGTTGTCTGTGACAAAACTGGGCACAGTTACAAAACCATAGAGACAGTAATGAATGTGCAAATAGACTCATGAGACAGATAGATGTGAAGGAGGGGGAGGCAGGTGTGAAGGAGGGAAATGTGTAGGCAGAGAGGTATGAAGAAGTGAGGCATGTCAGCAGGGAGAGGTGTGAAGGAGTGAAACATGTAGGCAGGGAGAGGTGTGAAGGAGTGAAACATGTAGACAGGGAGAGGTGTGAAGGAGTGAAACATGTAGGCAGGGAGAGGTGTGAAGGGGTGAGGTAGATGTGAAGGAGTGAGACATGTAGGCAAGGAGAGGTGTGAAGGAGTGAAACATGTAGGCAGGGAGAGGTGTGAAGGGGTGAAGTAGATGTGAAGGAGTGAGACATGTAGGCAGGGAGAGGTGTGAAGGGGTGAGGTAGATGTGAAGGAGTGAGACATGTAGGCAGGGAGAGGTGTGAAGGTGAGGCAGGTGTGAAGGAGTGAGGCAAATGTGTAGACGGGGAGCGCTGTGAAGGAGTGAGACAGATTAGGCTGGGAGACAGCTGTGAAGGAGTGGCGGACAACTCACAATTACTTTGCAGGATCCTGATTCACACCCAATACTTGTTCCTCATGGCCCTCCCACTGTGAATGGCCCAGTACCAGCTCAGGCACTGGGTTTACCCGGCCCTGGTTTGGTGTTACAGTTGATCTGGTTGACGGCAGAATCCCATCGATGGGCATTTCCACTGAATGCTTCTAATCGGTTGGTACTGTCTGTCACCATTAGCAAAGCACCTCCCTGTTGTGAGTTCAGTGTTGGGGTTCGTACCCCTTGTTGTGAGCCATTGAGCCTGAGTTAGGGTCCAGACCCCCTGTTGTGTGCCCTTGAGCCTGGGTTAGGGTTCGGACCACCCTGTCTGTAACTCTTTCTGTGTTGGTGTGTTGGCCATTGTCCTGAGCTGATATACATTCGATGTTGGGCTCTAGAGGACATGTGGGTCTGAATGGAGATGTCTGTGTTGTCGCTGGTCTGGGCTCCGGGTCACAGACTCTGATGCGATGTTTCATTTTGCAGGATGGGTTGACGGTTCAGGATGTCGCTCAGCAGCTCAGAGCCCCTCTGCAAATCAGGACAAGGATTCAGGTGAAAACTCAGGTAAGAAGAGGTGGGCGAGAAATCCTTTACCACTTACCCGGTAGCTCACAGACGGAGCATTGGGCTCTGCCCCTTGGGCCTAACGAATACTGCTACAGTTCACAGATTCTGGAACATTCTAGCCCTGACTCCAGTCCGAGGACAGCCACGTGGTCTCTGATTACAGGTGGTCATTTTGTCCAGTAATATTCAGCGAGTAAGCTTGATCTACAGTTTTAAAATCCAACAGTGCAAGGATTGGAAATGGGGGCACTTTAGGATCAGTGCCTGTGGAACTGTACCCCAGTGAGAGTCAGTGCCTGTGGAACTGTACCCCAGTGAGAGTCAGTGCCTGTGGAACTGTACCCCAGTGAGAGTCAGTGCCTGTGGAACTGTACCCCAGTGAGAGTCAGTGCCTGTGGAACTGTACCCCAGTGTGAGTCAGTGTCTGTGGAACTGTACCCCAGTGAGAGTCAGTGCCTGTGGAACTGTACCCCAGTGAGAGTCAGTGCCTGTGGAACTGTACCCCAGTGAGAGTCAGTGCCTGTGGAACTGTACCCCAGTGTGAGTCAGTGTCTGTGGAACTGTACCCCAGTGAGAGTCAGTGTCTGTGAAACTGTACCCCAGTGAGAGTCAGTGTCTGTGGAACCTGTACCCCAGTGAGAGTCAGTGTCTGTGGAACCTGTACCCCAGTGAGAGTCAGTGTCTGTGGAACTGTACCTCAGTGAGAGTCAGTGTCTGTGGAACTGTACCCCAGTGACAGTCAGTGTCTGTGAAACTGTACCCCAGTGACAGTCAGTGTCTGTGGAACTGTACCCCAGTGAGAGTCAGTGCCTGTGGAACTGTACCCCAGTGAGAGCCAGTGCCTGTGGAACTGTACCCCAGTGAGAGTCAGTGCCTGTGGAACTGTACCCCAGTGTGAGTCAGTGTCTGTGGAACTGTACCCCAGTGAGAGTCAGTGTCTGTGAAACTGTACCCCAGTGAGAGTCAGTGTCTGTGGAACCTGTACCCCAGTGAGAGTCAGTGTCTGTGGAACTGTACCTCAGTGAGAGTCAGTGTCTGTGAAACTGTACCCCAGTGAGAGTCAGTGTCTGTGAAACTGTACCCCAGTGACAGTCAGTGTCTGTGGAACTGTACCTCAGTGAGAGTCAGTGTCTGTGGAACTGTACCCCAGTGAGAGTCAGTGTCTGTGAAGCTGTACCCCAGTGAGAGCCAGTGTCTGTGGAACCTGTACCCCAGTGAGAGTCAGTGCCTGTGGAACTGTACCCCAGTGAGAGTCAGTGTCTGTGGAACCTGTACACCAGTGAGAGTCCGTGTCTGTGGAACTGTACCCCAGTGAGAGTCAGTGCCTGTGGAATTGTACCCTAGTGAGAGTCAGTGCCTGTGGAACTGTACCCTAGTGAGAGTCGGTGCCTGGGGAACTGTATCCCAGTGAGAGTCGGTGCCTGTGGAACTGTACCCCAGTGAGAGTCGGTGCCTGTGGAACTGTACCCCAGTGAGAATCAGTGCCTGTGGAACTGTACCCCAGTGAGAGTCAGTGCCTGTGGAACTGTACCCCAGTGAGAGTCAGTGCCTGTGGAATTGTACCGCAGTGAGAGTCAGTGTCTGTGAAACTGTACCCCAGTGACAGTCAGTGTCTGTGGAACTGTACCCCAGTGAGAGTCAGTGCCTGTGGAACTGTACCGCAGTGAGAGTCAGTGTCTGTGAAACTGTACCCCAGTGACAGTCAGTGTCTGTGGAACTGTACCTCAGTGAGAGTCAGTGTCTGTGAAACTGTACCCCAGTGAGAGTCAGTGTCTGTGAAACTGTACCCCAGTGAGAGTCAGTGTCTGTGGAACTGTACCCCAGTGAGAGTCGGTGTCTGTGGAACTGTACCCCAGTGAGAGTCGGTGTCTGTGAAACTGTACCCCAGTGAGAGCCGGTGTCTGTGGAACCTGTACCCCAGTGAGAGTCAGTGCCTGTGGAACTGTACCCCAGTGAGAGTCAGTGTCTGTGGAACCTGTACACCAGTGAGAGTCCGTGTCTGTGGAACTGTACCCCAGTGAGAGTCAGTGCCTGTGGAATTGTACCCTAGTGAGAGTCGGTGCCTGGGGAACTGTATCCCAGTGAGAGTCGGTGCCTGTGGAACTGTACCCCAGTGAGAGTCGGTGCCTGTGGAACTGTACCCCAGTGAGAATCAGTGCCTGTGGAACTGTACCCCAGTGAGAGTCAGTGCCTGTGGAACTGTACCCCAGTGAGAGTCAGTGCCTGTGGAATTGTACCCCATTGAGAGTCAGTGCCTGTGGAATTGTACCCCAGTGAGAGTCAGTGCCTGTGGAACTGTACCGCAGTGAGAGTCAGTGCCTGTGGAACTGTACCCCAGTGAGAGTCAGTGCCTGTGGAACTGTACCCCATTGGTGACTTCTGTCCTTGTTGCAGGAGTGGAGTCATGAGAGAGCAGAACCATGATGATAGGCTGCAGTGGAAAGACTTGGAGAAAGGCAGAATGGTCAATGGTGTCAAAGCCAACTGAGAGATTGAGGAGGAACAACAGCCACAGTATTTCCGAATTGATCTCTGTGCTGTAGGCAGGGTGGAAGTTAGAGGTTCTTGGATCGGGAGTAGTGGGAAAGGTGCCAATGTATCTGTGAGTCACAGTGTGTTTCAGGACTTTGGAAACATGTATTCCAGGATGTCCACTGACGCACAGCCATTCCTCTCAGCAGCACTGGTGCAGTGACTCCTGGTTCAATGGTGCCTCCTGTTGAGATTGTCCTAAACTCCTTTCGTTTCTTCTTTAGGAAATGCAGAAACACAGATTGCTGCAGACTTGTGGAGAGCTCAGCAGCGGGAAGGTGAAGCTGTTCATCTGTGGCCACTGCGGAGTCGGGAAAACCACTTTGTGTAAAACTCTGCAGACGGTGGGTATTGAGGCACTGCATCTCTCAGTAATGCATCTTCTGACAGGAGCATCAGTGCAGTCTCAGTGCTATAATACGTGTGGGCCTCTCTATGCATGCATGTGTCTCCATCTCTATCTATATGTCACCCCCACACACGCTGATACTCACAGTGCCTGTACTAAACCTAACAAAGAAATATCCAGTGCAAAAAAAATATATGGGCAACTTGCAAAGATCACAAGAGAAATGTTCTGGTGGTCCATGGTGTGGCGGCCCAGGTTCTGTTGGCCCATGGTCTGGTTCTCCATGCTTTGATTCTCATGTTTCCTTCTCTTGCAGACCAGTTGGCTGACTACATTTCAGTCCCTAGTCCTAAAATCGCCAGCACCAGCTTCCACTAAAGGCGTTGATATAAGTCAGACGGACCTTGCAGGTGAGTAGAAATGAAGTCAGGAAGTAAGAGAAATAATTTTGCTCCACCAGGGACAGTTTCCAACAGGCCAGGTACACGGGTCCAACCCTCCCAACAGGCCAGGTACACGGGTCCAACCCTCCCAACAGGCCAGGTACACGGGTCCAACCCTCCCAACAGGCCAGGTACACGGGACCAATCATCCCAACAGGCCAGGTACACTGGTCTAACCCTCCCAACAGGCCAGGTACACGGGTCCAACCCTCCCAACAGGTCAGGTACACGGGTCTAACCCTCCCAACAGGCCAGGTACACGGGTCCAACCCTCCCAACAGGCCAGGTACACGGGACCAATCCTCCCAACAGGCCAGGTACATGGGTCCAACCCTCCCAACAGGCCAGGTACACGGGTCCAACCCTCCCAACAGGCCAGGTACATGGGTCCAACCCTCCCAACAGGCCAGGTACATGGGTCCAACCCTCCCAACAGGCCAGGTACACGGGACCAATCCTCCCAACAGGCCAGGTACACGGGTCCAACCCACCCAGTAGAAGGTGTTGATCTGGGATTGCTCCTGATTGCAGGTGGGAAGGTGCTGATCTGGGATAACAACAGAAAACGCTGGAAAAACTCAGCAGGCCAGGCAGCATCCGTGGAAAGAGAAACAGAGTTAACGTTTCAGGTCGAAGACCTTTCGTCAGAACTGGAAAAAAGCAGAAAATGGAATAGATTTTAAAGCAAGTTTAGGGGCTGGAAAAAGGGGGAAGGGATGAAAGAACAAAAGGGAAGGTCAGTGATAGGATAGAAAGCAGGAGCGATTAAGAGACATTAAGAGATATTCAAGGCAAGAGGAGGTGGTAATGGGACAGGTTAAGGAACAAAGGATGGCTCTAGATGAAGTGTGAATTGTGCTGGCAGAATGAAGGACAGCTGCCATGTGGGAGGGAAGAAAAAAAGGGCCAAACAAAAAGTGTGGATAAAAAATATATATATGATAGGGGCCGAGGTTATGATCTGAAATTGTTGAACTCTATGTTGAGTCCAGAGGGCTGTAGAGTGCCTAATCGAAAGATGAGGTGCTGTTCCTCGAGCTTACGCTGAGCTTCCGTGGAACAATGCAAGAGGCCGAGGACGGTGAGGTCTGAGTGGGAGTGGAGCGGTGAATTAAAGTGACAGGCCACCGGGAGCTCGGGGTCCCCCTTACGGACTGAACGGAGGTGTTCCGCAAAGCGGTCACCCAATCTGAGTTTGGTCTCCCCAATGTAGAGGAGACCACATCGTGAGCAGCGAATACAGTATACTAAATTGCAAGAAGTACAAGTAAATCGCTGTTTCACCTGGAAGGGGTGTTTGGGGCCCTGGACAGTGGGAAGGGGGGATGTATAAGGGCATGTGTTGCATCTCCTGCGCTTGCACGGGAAGGTGCCGGGCGAAGGAGAAGGGCTGCTGGGTGTGGTAGAGGAGTGGACTAGGGTGTTGTGGAGGGAGCGGTCCCTACTGAATGCTGAAAGGGGAGGTGAGGGGAAGATGCGTTTGGTGGTGGGATCACGCTGGAGGTGGCAGAAATGGCGGAGGATGATCCGTTGAATGTGGAGGCTGGTGGGGTGAAAAGTGAGGACAAGGGGAACTCTATTGGGGTTCCGGGAGGGAGGGGCAGGGGTGAGGGCAGAAGTGCGGGAGATAGAACGGACACGGTCGAGGGCCATGTCAACCACAGTAGAGGGGAATCCTCGGTTGAGGAAAAAGGAAGACATGTCGGAAGAACTGGTATGGAAGGTGGCATCGTCAGAGCAGATGCGGCGGAGACGGAGAAACTGGGAGAATGGAATAGAGTCCTTACAGGAGTTGGGGTGGGAGGAAGTGTAGTCCAGGTAGCTGTGGGAGTCAGTGGGCTTGTAGTGAATGTTTGTCAATAACCTATCCCCAGAGATGGAGACGGAGAAGTCGAGGAAGGGAAGGGAAGAGTCGGAGATTGACCATATGAAGGTGAGGGAAGGGTGGAAATTGGAAGTAAAGTGAATGAAATTTTCTAGTTCAGGGCGAGAGCAGGAGACGGCACCGATACAGTCATCAATGTACCAGAAAAAGAGGTGAGGGAGAGGACCCGAGTAGGACTGGAACAAAGGGTGTTCCACATATCCCACGAAAAGGCAGGCATAGCTAGGACCCATGCGGGTACCCATAGCAACACCTTTGATTTGGAGGAAATGAGTGGAGTCAAAGGAGAAGTTGTTCAATGTGAGAACAAGTTCAGCCAGGCGGAGGAGGGTGGTGGTAGATGGGGACTGGTTGGGCTGCTGTTCAAGGAAGAAGCGGAGCGCCCTCAGGCCATCCTGGTGGGGGATGGAGGTGCAGAGGGATTGTACGTCCATAGTGAAAAGGAGGCGGTTGGGGCCGGGAAACTAGAAACTGTTAAAGTGGCGGAGGGCGTCGGAAGAGTCGCGGATGTAGGTGGGAAGAGACTGGACAAGGGGAGAAAAAATAGAGTCGAGATAGGAAGAGATAAGTTCCGTGGGGCAAGAACAGGCTGAAACGATGGGTCTACCAGGGCAGTCCTGTTTGTGGATCTTGGGAAGGAGGTAGAAGTGGCCTGTGCGGGGTTGGGGAACTATGAGGTTGGCGGCCGTGGGGGGAAGATCTCCAGAGGAGATGAGGTCAGTGACAGTCTTGGAAATGGTGGCTTGATGTTCGGTAGTGGGGTCATGGTCCAGGTGGAGGTAGGAGGAGGTGTCGGAGAGTTGGCGTTCAGCTTCCGCTAGGTAGAGGTCGGTTTGCCAAACAACAACAGCACCACCCTTGTCAGCAGGTTTAATGACAATGTCGGGGTTGGATCTGAGAGAATGGAGTGCTGCAAGTTCAGAGGGAGGTAGGTTGGAGTGAGTGAGGGGAGCAGAGAAATTGAGACAGCCGATGTCACGGCGGCAGTTTGCAATGAAAAGATCTAGAGAGGGTAAGAGGCCAGAGGGAGGGGTCCAGGTAGAACGAGAATTCTGAAAGCGGGAGAAAGGGTCAGCCGTGCGGGGGGAAGACTCCTGGCCAAAGAAGTGGGCATGGAGGCGAAGGCGGCGGAAAAAGAGCTCAGCATCGTGCCGAGCTCGAAATTCATTGAGGTGGGGGCGTAAGGCGGATGAAGCTCAGGCCTTTGCTGAGGACTGATCGTTCGGAACAACAGAAAACGCTGGAAAAACTCAGCAGGCCAGGCAGCATCCGTGATCTGGGATTGTTCCTGATTACAGGTGGGAAGGTGCTGATCTGGGATTGTTCCTGATTACAGGTGGGAAGGTGCTGATCTGGGATTGTTCCTGATTACAGGTGGGAAGGTGCTGATTTGGGATTGTTCCTGATTACAGGTGGGAAGGTGCTGATCTGGGATTGTTCCTGATTACAGGTGGGAAGGTGCTGATCTGGGATTGTTCCTGATTACAGGTGGGAAGGTGCTGATCTGGGATTGTTCCTGATTACAGGTGGAAAGGTGGTGATCTGGGATTTCGCTGGCCAGATGGAATATTATTTCACTCACTCGCTGCTTCTGGCTGCAGCCAATCAGAATGTCCTTTACTGTATTGTATTCAGCTTGGAGCAGGTCGGCAGTGACCAGGAGCACGGCCAGTCTCGGACCCTCGGACAGGTATGGCAACCAGCAGCCGCCCAGTGTGGAAATACCTTCCTCTCTTTTTAGAATTCTACTCATTTTTTAAAAACTAAAGTTTCAGGCCTTCAGCCCATCGTGTCTGTGCTGGTTCTTTGCTAGAGCAATCCCAAACTAACCCCAATGCCCAGCTCTCGCCCCATAATCCTGCATCAATCCCAAACTAACCCCAATGCCCCGCTCTCTCCCCATAGCCCTGTATCAATCCCAAACTAATGCCACTGCCCCGCTCTCTCCCCATAGCCCTGTATCAATCCCAAACTAATCCCATTGCCCAACTCTCTCCCCAAAGCCCTGTATCAATCCTAAACTAATCCTCCTGCACTGCTGTCTCCCCATAGCACTGTATTAATCCCAAACTAATGCCACTGCCTCACTCTCTCCCCATAGCCCTATATCAATCCCAAACTCATCCCACTGCTCCACACTCTCCACATAGCCCTATATCAATCCCAAACTCATCCCACTGCCCCACTCTCTCCCTAAGCCCTGCATCTTTCTCTGCTTCAAATATTTATCAAATTTTCCCTAAAAAGATGCAATGGTCTCTGGCTGAACCACTCCATGTGATAAATCATTCTATGCTCCAATAACCCTCCGTATTCCGAAATGTTGCCTATCCCCTCTCCTCACTCTTCGTGACAATTTTAAATCGATGATCCCTCATTACTGACTCCCCAACCAGAGGAAATAGTCTTTCTCTATTCACTCTATCAAAACTCTTCATAATTTTTAAAACCTCTATTAGATCTCCTATGAGCCTTCTCTGCTCAGTGGCAACAGTCCCAGTATCTCATGTCTCTTCTCATAACTAGAGTTCCCCATCCCTGGCATCATCCTGACGAATCTCTGCAGTACGCTCTGTGGCTTTAATGTCCTTTCTATAATGGGAGCCAGAACTGCCACATTCTCTAACTGGGGCTAACCAAGGGTTTGTACAAACATATTCCCTCTTTACTGAGTCTGGGGCTTGTACAATGTTCTTTCACTTTAGGGACATGGTTTAAATGCAGGGCTGGAAACCCAGGGAAGTGATGCCTGCTGAGACGTCGAACAACGTCTAGGGACCGGTTCCCACCTGCTGCTGGCCCAGTGCCTGTCTGAGGGCTTGTAACGGGTCAGGTGATAGCAGTGACGTGAGTTGTGGCTTTAGGCAGGTTGAGGGCGTTTCATTCCTGTTGTGTGTCTGCGCTCTTCGAGCAAGATCATTCCTTGTTTTAAACTCACAGGTTCTGTATTGGCTGAGATTCCTGAACATCACCAGATGCAGCACGGCACAAAGACCCAAAGTGTTTCTGATCGGCAGTCACTTTGACACCATGGACTTGCAGAACAGAGAAGAGATCGGTAAGGGATAGCAGCAAGGCTGGGAGAGCTAGCGAGACACAGGTCAGGGGGCAGGGAGGAGAGCGAGACACAGGTCAGGGGAGAGGGAGAAGAGGGAGTGAGGCACAGGTCCGGGAGAAGAGGGAGTGAGGCACAAGTCGGGGCAGGGAGTGAGGCACAGGTCAGGGGTCAAGGAGAGGATTGGGGCACAGGTTGGGGGCAGGGAGGGAGTGAGGCATAGGTCGGGAGGCAGGGAGGGGAGGGGTGTGAGGCACAAGGCAGGGCAGGGAGTGAGGCACAGGTTGGGGGGCAGGGAGTGAGGCACAGGTGGGGGACAGGTGCCTCACTCCCTTCTCCCCCTCGTGGGGGACTCTAGAACGAGGGGGCATAGTCTCAGAATAAGGAGTCGCCCATTTAAGACGGAGATGAGGAGGAATTTCTTCTCTCAGAGGGTCATGAATCTTTGGAATTCTTTACCCCAGAGAGCTGTGGAAGCTGAGTCATTGAATATATTCAAGGCCGAGGTAGACAGATTTTTGACGAACAGGGGAGTCAAGGGTTATGGGGAGCGGGCAGGAAAGTGGAGTTGATGCCAAAATCGGATCAGCTATGATCTTATTAAATGGCAGAGCAGGCTCGAGGGGCCGAATGGCCTACTCCTGCTCCTATTTCTTATGTTCTTATGTCGGGAGTAAAGGAAAGGAGGGAGTGAGGCACAAGTCAGGGGGCAGAGAGAGCAAGTGAGCACAGGTCAGGGATCAGGGAGAGCAAGCGAGATACAGGTCAGGGCAGTGAGAGGCACAGGTCACGGGGGAGGGAATGAGGTGCAGATGGTGGGTGTGAATTGGAGGAGGAGGCGGCGGCGAAGCAGAGATCAGGACTAAGGCTGGGTGGAGTGAGTGAGGTGCCGGTCAGGGGGAGGGAGTGAGGCACGGGTCGAGGGAGAGGGTGTGAGGTTTGTGATGAGATGGGAAATCCGTACTTGTCTCCCAGCGACACACTGGAAATGAGATGAATCTGCAGAAGCAAAACATGGAAATAATTAACGAATTTTCAGACAAATGTTTAAAAAAATATTTTGCAGCAAAGTGTTTTTTTGACATTTTAAACAATCAAGCGAAGGATTTTTACAGACACCTGGACATCGATCGGACGGCATTTTACATTAACTGCGCGTCTGTGAGAGATGTGGAACCTTTGAGACACCGACTCGAGGAATGTGCAGCTCACTTACTGCAGGTTTGTACAGTCCCACCACAAAAACCATGGTTTACATTCATTCTTGGGATGTGGGTGTCGCTGGCAAGGCCGGCATTTATTGCCGATCCCTAGTTTCCCTTCTTGAACCACTGAGTGTCTTGCTAGGCCAATTCAGAGGACAGTTACGAGTGAACCCCGTTGGTGTGGGACTGGAGTCACATATAGGCCAGACTGGGTAAGGACGGCAGGTTTCCTTCCCTAAAGGACATTAGTAAACCAGTTGGGTTTTTATGACAATCCGATAGTTTCACGGTCACTTTTACTGACACCAGATTTTTATTTCAAAGTCCATCCCTCCAGTCCCCCAACTCTCCCATCGAAGCTCATCCCTTCAGTCCCCTAACTCTCCCATCGAAGCTCATCCTTCTAGTCCCCTAACTCTCCCATCGAAGCCCATCCCTCCAGTCCCCCAACTCTCCCATCGAAGCTCATCCCTCTAGTCCCCTAACTCTCCCATCGAAGTCCATCCCTCTAGTCCCCTAACTCTCCCATCGAAGCTCATCCCTCTAGTCCCCTAACTCTCCCATCGAAGTCCATCCCTCTAGTCCCCTAACTCTCCCATCGAAGCGCATCCCTCCAGTCCCCCAACTCTCCCATCGAAGCCCATCCTTCTAGTCCCCTAACTCTCCCATCAAAGCTCATCCCTCTAGTCCCCTAACTCTCCCATCAAAGCTCATCCCTCTAGTCCCCCAACTCTCCCATCGAAGCGCATCCCTTCAGTCCCCTAATTCTCCCATCGAAGCGCATCCCTCTAGTCTCCTAACTCTCCCATCGAAGCCCATCCCTCTAGTCCCCTAACTCTCCCATCGAAGCGCATCCCTCCAGTCCCCTAACTCTCCCATCGAAGCGCATCCCTCTAGTCCCCTAACTCTCCCATCGAAGCCCATCCCTCTAGCCCCCTAACTCTCCCATCGAAGCCCATCCCTCTAGTCCCCTAACTCTCCCATCGAAGCCCATCCTTCTAGTCCCCTAACTCTCCCAATTAATTATTTATTTTCATCTGATCAAATCATCACACATATACACCACACATTTCACCTACTGTAAGAGGATAAGTATTCAACCAGCAGATTTAATTCTAAATGCAAAACTTCCGGAATTAATTCATACCCGAGACAGACCATTTATCTATTTAATTCATAGCCAGTGCTTCAGGCAGAAGATATTATTTTTACACCTGGTTAAATAGTTTGGAACTTGGGTAATTTCCAAAAATATTTTGTACTTTTAAAAGCTCTTTCTCCCTCCTAACTTGGTCATCGCAGTTGAGCGTTGTGTTTATTGAAAAAGAAAGGTGAAGCTGAGCTGGGAGACAGAGTTTGCAGGACCAGACTCCCAGTAACTGACAGTAAAATAAATAGGACATTTCATCCTGTTCAAATGTGACACACAAAACATGGCAGAAATAGCAGGAAATCAGGACACAACCCTGGTGGTAACAGAAGAGTTCTCGGGCAGAGTTAGCTGACGTAAAGTGTTCCGAGTCCATCTCCTGTGGTGTTGGGCACGGGGAATCTAGACCAAGTGTAGTCTCTGGGGAAGTGGGGTTCGAGGGTGGAGGCTAACTGGACCAGGGAACACAGACGTAATTTAATTCTCATTTTAAATTCATGCATTTTTAAAAATATTTCCATCATTAAATTCCTATGTCTACGTTTGTAGTGAAACTGCCTGTGTAAACTTGTCACTCTGTTCTGATTGGAGTTAATTCAGGAGGCATGACACCAAGTTGAAATGTTACTTTCCCCTCAAGTCTCTGTGAAACACCTTGGGACATTTTTCTACATTAAAAGTGTTCTTTAAATGCAAATACTTCAGATTTGGCCCGTGGTCAGGGACAGTAGTGTGTGACTGCGAGTGAGGCAGGTATGGGGATCCAGGAGGTGGAGGAGCCTCAACCCTTGCACTTGTCCAACAGGTACGAGGTACTTGCTCCCTGTGTGGACGAGAGCAGGGACTGCAGGGAGGATGAGCAAACTGACCACGGCACCGTGGTACAGGGGGCCATTCAAGTTGGGGGAGTAAAAAGAAATGTTGTAGTGGTAGGGCAAAATTGAGAGGTCGCACAACACCAGGTTATAGTCCAACAGTTTTATTTGAAATCACAAGCTTTCGGAGCTATCGATCGCCCCTTCCTCAGGTGAAGTGGTAGGGGACAGTATAGTTAGGGGGATAGATACTGTTCTCTGCAGCCGAGAGCGTGAGTCCCGAAGGCTGTGTTGCCTGCCAGGGTTAAGGACATCTCCTCTGGGCTGGAGAAGAACTTGGAGTGGGAGGGGAAAGATCCAGTTATCGTGGTCCACGTAGGTACCAACGACATAGGTAGGTCAAAGAAAGAGGTTCTGCTGAGGGAGTATGAGCAGCTAGGGACTAAATTAAAAAGCAGAACCACAAGGGTAATAATCTCTGGATTACTACCTGAGCAACAAGCAAATTGGCATAGGGTAAATAAGATCAGAGAGATGAATGCGTGGCTCAAAGATTGGTGTGGGAGAAATGGGTTTTGATTCATGGGGCACTGGCATCTGTATGGGGAAAGAGGGAGTTGTTCTGTTGGGACGGGCTTCACTTGAACCATGCTGGGACCAGTGTCCTGGCGAATCGAATAACTAGGGCTTTAAACTAAATAGTGGGGGGGAGGGTTCAGGTGAGGGCAAATTTAAAAAGTCAAAGTGGAAGGAGAAGGCAATAGTGCAGGGTAGCGATAGGGATAACCAGAGTGTGACAGGAAGGGACAGAGTGTATAAACATAAGAGTGCATCAGAAAGTAGAGTCAGAGTAAGGAAAAATGGTAAAAAGACAAAATTAAAAGCGCTTTATCTGAATGCACACAGCATTCGTAACAAGACAGATGAGTTGACAGCACAAATAGAAATAAATGGATATGATCTGATAGCCATAACAGAGACGTGGTTGCAAGGTGACCAAGGCTGGGAACTGAATATTCAGGGGTATTTGACATTTTGGAAGGATAGGCAGAAAGGAAAAGGTCGTGAGGTAGCTCTGTTAATAAAGGATGAGATCAGTACAGTGGTGAGAAATGATATTGGCTCAGAAGATGAAGATGTAGAATCAGTTTGGGTGGAGATAAGAAATAATAAGGGAAAGAAACCACTGGTGGGAGTAGTCTATAGGCTCCCTAACAGTAGCTACACTGTAGGACAGAGTATAAATCAAGAAATAATGGGGGCTTGTAAGAAAGGTACTGCGATAATCATGGGCGATTTTAATCTTCATATAGATTGGACAAATCAAATTGGCAAAGGTAGCCTTGAGGAAGAGTTCATAGCATGTTAGAATTTCAAATTCAGTTTGAGGGTGAGAAACTTGGGTCTCAAATAGTGTCCTGAACTTAAATAAAGGCAATTACAAAGGTATGCAGACAGAGTTGGTTAAAGTGGACTGGGAAAATAGATTAAAGGGTAAGACGGTAGATAAGCAGTGGCAGATATTTAAGGAGATATTTCATAACTCTCAGCAAAGATATATTCCAGTGAGAAAGAAAGACTCTGAGAAGGATGAACCATCCGTGGCTGACTAAGGAAGTTAAGGATGATATCAAATTGAAAACAAAGACATACAATGATGCGAAGATTAGTGGTAGGCCAGAGGATTGGGAAATTTTTAGAAACCAGCAAAGGACGACTAAAAAAAATAATAGAGAGAAGATGGATTATGAGAGTAAACTAGCAAGAAATATAAAAACAGACAGTAAGAGCTTCTACAGGTATATAAAAAGGAAGAGATTAACTAAAGTAAACATTGGTCCCATAGAGGCTGAGACTGGGGAATTATTAATGGGAAACAGGGAAATGGCAGAGACTTTGAACAAATATTTTGTATCGGTCTTCACGGTAGAAGACACTAAAAGCATCCCAGTAATAATTGATAATCAAGGGGCTATAGAGAGGGGGGAACTTAAAACAATCACCATCACTCGAGAAAAAGTACTAGGCAAACTTATGGGACTAAAAGTGGACAAGTCCCCTGGACCTGATGGCCTGCATCCTAGGGTCTTAAAAGAAGTGGCTGCAGAGATAGTGGATGCATTGATTGTAATCTACCAAAATTCCCTGGATTCTGGAGAGGTCCCAGCGGATTGGAAAACTGCAAATGTAACACCCCTATTCAAGAAAGGAGGGAGACAGAAAGCAGGAAACTATAGACCAGTTAGCCTAACATCTGTCATTGGGAAAATGCTGGAATCCATTATTAAGGAAGTAGTAGCAGTGCATTTAGAAAATCATAATACAGTCAAACAGAAACAGCATGGTTTTATGAAAGGGAGATCATGTTTGACAAATTTGCTAGAGTTCTTTGAGGATGTAACGAGCAGGGTGGATAAAGGGGAACCAGTAGATTTAGAGCATTTGGATTTCCAGAAGGCATTCGATAAAGTGCCACATAAAAGGTTACTACACAAGATAAGAGCTCATGGGGTTGGGGGTAATATATTAGCATGGATAGAGGATTGGCTAACTAACAGGAAACAGAGAGTCGGGATAAATGGGTCATTTTCAGGTTGGCAACCAGTAACTAGTGGGGTGCCACAGGGATCAGTGCTGGGGCCTCAACTGTTTACAATCTATATTAATGACTTGGACGAAGGGACCAAGTGTAATGTAGCCAAATTTGCTGATGATACAAAGATAGGTGGGAAAGCAAGTTGTGAAGAGGACACAAAGAATCTGCAAAGGGATATAGATAGGTGAAGTGAGTGGGCAAAAATTTGGCCAATGGAGTATAATGTGGGAAAATGTGAGGTTATCCATTTTGGTAGGAAAAATAAAAAAGCAAATTATTATTTAAATGGAGGGAGACTACAAAATGCTGCGGTACAGAGGGATCTGGGGGTCCTTGTACATGAAACACAAAAAGTTAGCATGCAGATACAGCAAGTAATTAGGAAGGCAAATGGAATGTTGGCCTTTATTGCAAGGGGGATGGAGTATAAAAGTAGGGAAGTCTTGCTACAACTGTACAAGGTGTTGGTGAGACCACACCTGGAGTACTGCATACAGTTTTGGTCTCCTTATTTAAGGAGGGATATACTTGCCTTGGGGGCAGTTCAGAGAAGGTTCACTAGGTTATTTCCTGAAATGAAGGGGTTGTCTTATGAAGAAAGGTTGAACAGGTTGGGCTTATACTCATTGGAGTTTAGAAGAATGAGAGGTGACCTTATTGAAATGTATAAGATTCTGAGGGGGCTTGACAGGGTAGATGCAGAGAGGATGTTTCTCCTCAGGGAATCTAGAACTAGGGGGCATAGTTTCAGAATAAGGAGTCGCCCATTTAAAACGGAGATTCGGAGGAATTTCTTCTCTCAGAGGGTCGTGAATCTTTGGAATTCTCTTCCCCAGAGAGCTGTGGAGGCTGGGTCATTGAATATATTTAAGGTGGAGATAGACAGATTTTTGAACGATAAGGGAGTCAAGGGTTATGGAGAGCGGGCAGGAAAGTGGAGTTGAGGCCAAGACCAGATCAGCCATGATCTTATTGAATGACGGAGCAGGCTCGAGGGGCCAAATGGCCGACTCCTGCTGCTATTTCTTATGTTCTTAAATTGCTGCAGTGGTAAAAAAAAAAGACTCGCATTTCTATAGCACCTTTCACGACCTCAGGACGTCCCAAAGCGCTTTACAGCCAATTTGCACACAGCAGGCTTCCACAAACTGCAATATGATATTGACCAGATAATCTGCTTTAGTGATGCTGGTTGAGGGATAAATATTAGCCAAGGACAATGGGGAGAACTCCTCTGCTCTTCTTCGATATAGTGCCATGAGATCTTTTACATCCACCTGAGAGAGCAGATGGGGTCTCAGTTTAACGTCTCATCGGAAAGACGGCACCTCCAACAGTGCAGCACTCCCTCAGTACTGCCCTCCGACAATGCAGCACTCTCTCAGTACTTCACCTAAACACAGTGCAGCACTCCCTCAGTACTGCCCCTCCCACAGTGCAGCACTCCCTCAGTACTGCACTGGAGTGTCAGGCTGGATTATAGGCTCAAGTCTCTGGAGTGGAGCTTGTACCCACGACCTTCCGACTCCAAGGCGAGAGAGCTACCCACTGAGCAATGTCTCCCACAGAGACAAATTTGTTTGACTACTTTGTAATCTATGTTGAGATGTTTGTCCTTTGAAGGCTGTGTTTGGTGTTTCTCTGTCCGATGGCCATGTGTTTGGTGTTTCTCTGACCGATGGCCGTGTGTTTGGTGTTTCTCTGTCTGACCGATGGCCGTGTGTTTGGTGTTTCTCTGACCGATGGCCGTGTGTTTGGTGTTTCTCTGACTGACCGATGGCCGTGTGTTTGGTGTTTCACTGTCTGACCGATGGCCGTGTGTTTGGTGTTTCTCTGACCGATGGCCGTGTGTTTGGTGTTTCTCTGTCTGACCGATGGCCGTGTGTTTGGTGTTTCACTGTCTGACCGACGGCCGTGTGTTTGGTGTTTCTCTGTCTGACCGATGTCCGTGTGTTTGGTGTTTCTCTGTCTGACCGATGGCCGTGTGTTTGGTGTTTCTCTGTCTGACCGATGGCCGTGTGTTTGGTGTTTGTCTGACCGATGGCCGTGTGTTTGGTGTTTCTCTGACCGATGGCCGTGTGTTTGGTGTTTCTCTGTCTGACCGATGGCCGTGTGTTTGGTGTTCTTCTGACCGATGGCCGTGTGTTTGGTGTTTCTCTGTCTGACCGATGGCCGTGTGTTTGGTGTTTCTCTGTCTGACCGATGGCCGTGTGTTTGGTGTTTCTCTGACCGATGGCCATGTGTTTGGTGTTTCTCTGTCTGACCGATGGCCGTGTGTTTGGTGTTTCTCTGACCGATGGCCGTGTGTTTGGTGTTTCTCTGACCGATGGCCGTGTGTTTGGTGTTTCTCTGACTGATGTCCGTGTGTTTGGTGTTTCTCTGTCTGACCGATGGCCGTGTGTTTGGTGTTTCTCTGATCGATGGCCGTGTGTTTGGTGTTTCTCTGACCGATGGCCGTGTGTTTGGTGTTTCTCTGACCGATGGCCGTGTGTTTGGTGTTTCTCTGTCTGACCGATGGCCATGTGTTTGGTGTTTCTCTGTCTGACCAATGGCCGTGTGTTTGGTGTTGCTCTGTCTGACCGATAGTAACGAGTCTGAATCGCCTCCCTTAGGACACGGCCAGTCACATTCCAACACTTTGCAGCAGAATTCTGAGGGAAGTGAATTTCATCAGGAGTAAGGAGGTAAGAAGCAAATATTTCTCAGATCTTTCACAGTCAAACAAACACCAACTCCTGCTGTTCAATACTGGGGGACGGTGGGGCAGGGGTCAGACACTGACCTTTCACCCTCTGGGACCTGGGGTCAAATCCAGCCCCAGACAGAGGGGATGATGGGCTCTCTCTCCGATTCGGGACTGGTTCTTGGGTTGGTAACAGATGTTCCCCGAGAAGGAAGCTGAGTGATGGCGGGGCCTTCTCCCTTTGACTGTGCTCTGCTGAGGCGAGCAGAGGCGCTGGTTCTTTCTATCTGTGGATGTGGGGTGACATTTGTTGATGCGTTCTATTCTCCCAGATCCGGTTCCTGCCCTGGACTGAGCTCTATGCAGCTGTGCGAGAAAACCTTTGTGAAGATATTGAGGACGAAGTGTTGAAGATATCCATTGAATATCTGCACAGTGTCTGCGAGGTATGGAGGCTCATGTTAGCACTCATCCAAATCCCAGCTGTGCCCTGAGGCTGGTCACAAAACTACCGCAGAGAGTGGGAATCGAGTGATTTGGAGGGTCTGGGATCGGGTCAGTTATCAGGGTGAGGGTCCGGGTCAGTGTAACGGCGGGGGGGGTCCGGGATCGGATCAGTGTATCCGGGGAGGGGGTCTGGGATCGGGTCAGTATAATGGGGGTGGGATCAGGTCAGTGTATCCGGGGAGGGGGTCTGGGATCGGGCGGGTGGTGGGGGTCTGGGGTCTGGTCCGTATATCGGGGGGGCCCAGGATCGGGTCAGTGTATCGGGGTGGGGGGGGGTCTGGGTCAGTGTATTGGAGGGTCTGTAATTGGGTCAGTGTATCTGGGGTCTGGTTAGTGTATCGAGGGGGTCTGGGATTGTGTCTGTGTATCGGGGGTGGGGTCCCGGGTTAATGTATCGGAGGGTCTGCGTCAGTGTATCGGGGGGTCTGTGATTGGGTAAGTGTATCTGGGGTCGGGTCAGTGTATCGAGGGGGCAGTCTGTGATTGGGTCAGTGTATTGGGGAAGAGCGGTCATTGTAACAGGGGATGGGGGGGGCCTGTGTATCGGATGGAGGGGCCCCGGATCGGGTCAGTGTAATGGGGTAGGGGCCAGTCAGCAACGTTCCCGCTAAGCTACGTGGCCGCGCAGCTGTCTGGAGATCCCGCGCAGGCCGCCTACCGGCTTTTGAATGGGCCGCCCACCCAAGAAAAAATTAGGGGGAACATTGGAGGGAGGGGCCTGTGACTGGTCAAGGTAACGGGGGAGGGGCTCGGGTCCGGGTCAGTGTAACGGGGGGAGGGGCAGTCGAATCACAGCTCTAACTAGGCTCAGGTTAAAGTGTAACTTGGTCCCTTTCCTCTGTCCAACAGTTGTTGTATTTCCCACATGTTGGGGCCCGAACCTCCGTGTGGGATAAAGGGCTGGTTGTCCTGGATTTGCCGTGGCTTTGTCAGGACATCTTTGGACAGTTCGGGAGTTACACTTGCTCGCTTGTGCGCAACAGTAAAGAAAAATGGAGCCGGGAAGAACTGGAGTCAGAGCTGCACCTGAAGCAGGACAAGTGCCCCCATCTGATTGTGGATCTCCTCGTGAAGCTGGAGCTAGTTTTTAATGCTGGCCCTGGTCAGTTTATTGTCCCAGCCTGGCTTAGGAAAGAGAAATGCAGCGAGGCATGGGTGAGGGAGGATTGTTTCAACCTGTACCGAGGAGTGGTGTACAGGTGGCACAGTCAGCTCGGCCTTTTCTCCCAGGCCTTCTTCCTGAGACTTCAACTGCACTTGATGAGGCATTTTACAAGAGAGGCCTGGACTGTGAGCGAGAGCGGAGCAGCTCACAGGCAGCAGCATGAGCGGTTTGTCATTTGGAAAGGTGGGATTAAATGCACTGACGGGGCTGAGGCCCTAGTGCAAGTATCCAGTGATGGCCACTCTCTCAGTGTTACTGTCCGAGGGCACAGGCCTCCGAACCTCAACAGCCCAGCTTTGGACACTCGGTCAAAGTGCTTCGAGATGCTCGAAGGAATCTCTGACCAAATAGAGAAGCTGCTTCGAGAGACCAATATTGACTGTAAGTGGGGCAGATTCTACTCCAGCCCCAGGCATTTATGTAACAAGATTGACGGTTCCAATTCAGACCTAACAGTCTACACGCTAGACCAGATCCTGCAAGCAGAACAGGGTGGGCTAACGCTTTGCTCCAAACTCCTGGCCATTGAGGAACGCCCCTGGGATGTGCTAATGGCAGGTTATGATGCCACAATTCTTGTGTGTCTGCAGTGGAAGGCCAGTGTGCGATGGTTGATGCACGGGACCTTGGAAGATCTTTGCAGCCATTTGGACCCATCACATCCTCTCGGTCTGCACTGGAAAGGGTTAATGGAGCAGCTGACAGACTGCACCAGTCATGACATTGAAGCCTTGTCAGCTGTGGCTGAGAACACTCACAGGTCTCCCACTTTACTAGTGTTGGAGAACCACCCAGTGACAATTGAGACATTATATCAGGGTCTCAAACAATTGTGTCGTGAGGATTGCACCAGATTGATTGATATGATGTTCAGGGACATAGAGCAGAGGAACTAAATGTGTCACCAACTTCACTGACACGTACGTTTTTCTTAAACAGGTAGAAAGGGTAGCCCAGGCGGTAGGTTGGTGCACTGTGCCACACAGAGATAGGACTCGAGTTACATGGGGAGGAATAATTTACTCAATGGCTTGAGACGTAAGCTGAACACGTTAAGCTGGGCTGAGCTGTTAACAGGCAAACAGTGGGAGGTATTCAAAGATGTATTTCGTGCAATACAAGATAAATACATACCCCTAAAGTGCAAAAGTTCCACTTGTAGTCAAGCAGCCATGGTCAACTTGTGAGGTAAGATGCAGTATAAAGCTAAAGGAAGTGACTGATAGAATTGCCAAGAGAAGGGGTCATCCAGCAGACTGGGAAAGATACAGAAAGCAACAAAGGGCACGAAGAAAATATTAAAAGCTAAAAGGGAAGATGAAAAATACTTGCAAGTAATATAAAGGCTAACAGTAAAAGTTTTAATCAATATATTAATTGTAAGAGAGTGGCTAACGGATGTAGGCCCATTAAAGACAGATGCAGGAGATACTGTAGTAGACAACAAGGTAATGGCAGATTATTAAACTTTATATCCATTTTCATAGTAGAGGCAGAAGATAAAATACCAGCGATAGAAGAGAAATTAAAAACAAATCAATGGGACAAACTTACTGGATTCAATATTCGTTAAAGAAAATGGTAATGGAGAAAATAATGGGACTTGCGAAAGATAAATCTCCAGGATCTGATGGTTTCCACCACAGGGTATTAAAAACAGGTGAGGAAATTGCAGAAGTATTCGTCATAATCTTTCAAAGCTCTCCTGATTCAGGAATTGTGCAGTTAGACTGGAAATTTACTAATTTTAGGAAGGGCGGTAGAGAGAAACCAGGTAATTACAGTCCTTTCAGTTTAACATCAGTTATGGGGAAGCTACTAGAATCTGCCATCAGGGACAGAGCAACTGAGCATTTGAACATATGAGCTGATCAGAGAGCCAGCATGGATTTGTGAAGGACAAGTCATGTCTAACGAAACTAGTCGAATATTTTAAGTCGGTTAATAATCAGGTAGATAAGGGAGTGTCAATGGATGTTGTCACTATGGACTTCCAGAAGGCATTCGACAAGGTTCCACACAAGAGATCATTGGCAAAAATGAAAGTGCACGGAATTGGAGGTCACCTTGTGACACGGGTTGGAAAGTGGTTGGGAGGTAGGAGACAGAGAGTGGGGATAAAGGGTAGGTACATAAATTGGCAGGATGTGACAAGTGGTGTCCCCCAGGGATCTTTACTGGGGCCAAAGCTTTGCACTATATTTATTAATCACTTCGGTGAACGAATGCAGAGCTGTATATCCAAGTTTGCAGATGACATTAAGTTATGAGGGACAGTAAATAGTGCAGATGGGAGCAGGAAGTTGCAAAGGAACATTGATGGATTAAGTGAGTGGACAAAACTGTAGCAGATGGAGTTCAGTGTGGGGTCATCCACTTTGGACCTAAGGAAGATAGACCAGAGTATTTTATACTGCTGCCAATGAACTGGAAGCATTCTGTGCATGCGCGCTTCTGGTTCGTCATGGGAGCGGGCTCGTTTAAAAAAATGTTTTAAAAAGCCAGGAAGGGAGCGGGCTGGTGAGAAAAAGCCGGGAAGGGAGCGGGCTCGTTAGAAAAAGCCAGGAAGGGAGCGGGCTCATTGCAAAAAGCCGGGAAGGGAGCGGGCTGGTGAGAAAAAGCCGGGAAGGGAGCGGGCTGGTGAGAAAAAGCCGGGAAGGGAGCGGGCTGGTGAGAAAAAGCCGGAAGGGAGTGGGCTGGTGAGAAAAAGCCGAGAAGGGAGTGGGCTGGTTACAAAAAGCCGGGAAGGGAGTGGGCTCGTTACAAAAAGCTGGGAAGGGAGTGGGCTCATTATAAACAGCCGGGAAGTGAGCGGGCTCGTTATAAACAGCCGGGAAGTGAGCGGGCTCGTTACAAAAAGCCGGGAAGTGAGCGGGCTCGTTACAAAAAGCTGGGAAGGGAGTGGGCTCATTATAAACAGCCGGGAAGTGAGCGGGCTCATTATAAACAGCCGGGAAGTGAGCGGGCTCGTTACAAAAAGCCGGGAAGTGAGCGGGCTCGTTACAAAAAGCCGGGAAGTGAGCGGGCTCGTTACAAAAAGCCGGGAAGGGAGCGTGCTCGTTACAAAAAGCCGGGAAGTGAGCGGGCTCGTTACAAAAAGCCGGGAAGGGAGCGGCCTCGTTACAAAAAGCCAGGAAGGGAGCGGGCTCGTTACAAAAAGCCGGGAAGGGAGCGGGCTCGTTACAAAAAGCCGGGAAGGGAGCGGCCTCGTTACAAAAAGCCGGGAAGGGAGCGGGCTGGTTAGCGTGCTCGTTTTAAAAAAAGTAGAAACATCATGCTTCCGGTTGTTGGAGTGCGCAGTACGCTTCTGCGCAGCTTCCGGTCGTTGGCAGCAGTCACTCCGTTTTATAAATGGCGAGAAACTAGGAACTGTGGAGAAGCAGGAAGATTTAGGAGTCCAAGTACAGAAATCACTAAAAGCTAGTGGACAGGTACAAAAATAATTAAAAAGGCAAATGGAATATTGGCTTTTATCTCAAGAGGGCTGGAATACAAAGGGGTGGAAGTTATTTTACAGCTGTACAGAGCCTTGGTCAGACCTCATCTGGGGTACTGCATTCAGTTCTGCGCACCGCACCGCACCTCAGGAAGGATATACTAGCCTTGGAGGGGGTGCAGCGCAGAATGATACTGGGGTTAAAAGGGTTAAATTATGAGGCCAGGTTCCATAAACTTGGCTTGTATTTCCTTGAGTATAGAAGATTAAGGGTGATCTAATTTAGGTGTTTAAGATGATTAAATGAATCGAGAGGGTAGATAGAAACTATTTCCTCTGGTGCGAGAGTCCAGAACAACAGGACATAATTTTAAAATTAGAGCCAGGCCATTCAGGAGTGATCAGGAAGCACTTATTCACACAAAGGGTAATGAAAATCTGGAACTCTCCCAAAAAGCTGTTGATGCTGGGGGCAATTGAAAATTTTAAAACTGAGATTGATAGATTTTTGTTAGGCATGTGTATTAAGGGTTATGGAACCAAGGTGGGTAGATGGAGTTAATATGCAGATCAGCCATGATCTAATTGAATGGCGGAACAGGCTCGAGGGCTGAATGGCCTCCACCTGTTCCTAAGTCACTGGTCACAGACCAGCAGTCCGACCCATTCCTGGTGGTCAGTGTTTTCTGTCGGTTTATTGGGATTCAATCACTGGCTGAATGGCTGATTTAATGGGAATAGATTGAACTATTTGCTATTTTTTTATAGGCCTGGTATTGTAGTATCCTCAAGGAGTTAAATTGTGTAATGTATGTCTGGGAATTCTTCCTTTTTTTAAACTGTAATTGTGTCAGTATTTATAAGCTTCAGCTCTCAGTAACCATGGAAACAATATGTTCAGTGGTATTGATGCAATGCTCGATTGGAGCTTGGAAAATGCAACCATGAGAGAGAAAGTAGACACAAAGTTTGTCTCCGCAAGCAGCAATAGCATTGAGTTTTACAGCACGAAATGAGGCCATTCGGCCCATCGCGTCTGCAACATGTATATGTATCTATACATATCTACTATCTGTAGTATATACATCCATACATATCTGCTATCTATAGAATATGCATCCATATATAATTGTATTTTACGTTTTTCATATAGTGTGCACTTCCTGTCACGCTTCTGACAACATGCCCTAACACATTCTGTGATTCACTCTTGAGCAATGCCATGGGCGATCTGCTAGTAATACACCAATGGCTAGAAATTCGTTATAGCCAAGGTATGGGCGGTGTCAGTAGAAAAGTTGGAAAATTAGTGCCAGGCGCAAATGCTTTAGACTGCACGCAAAATTCGCCCTCACTGCTCAATAAAATGATTGGAGTCCTAAATCATGTCTTAAAACCCAAGCTCATTGGCGTTACACTTAAAGGGTGGACCAATATTGGGTGCAGTCTAATCACAACTCATCATTGCCACAGGCTTTTCTCACTACTTAAAGGGGAGGTTCATTGATGCTGCAGCACCTCATTCTCAGCATTGCTGGCTGTGCAGCTGCCTCAGCAAGCAGAAACAGAACAAGGAGAAGGAGCCGGAAGACTGAACCAGGTGTGCTCATGGTAGGTCCACGCCCCAGAGAGAGAGCCTGTAGATTCTCCAAGAAAGCATTGGAGGCATTGGTTTTCGCTGTGGAGAGACAGGGGGCAGTGCTCTACCCGGCAAGTGGCAGGAGGCCCTCACCACAAGTCTTCCACACCATGTGGAGGGAGGTAACACAGCACGTCTCAGGCAGTACTGTGGTCCCCAGGACCCACACACAGTGCAGGAAGAAATTTAACAACCTCACTCGGAGAACGCTGTGATACGCCATGAGACAGGGATTGTATGATGGGGATGTGATGAGCTACGGGAATCTGGGGTTTAATTCATGTGAATCGGAGTCTGATGTGCCGGTCACGGACAGCCCGTCCAGAAGGCCAATTGTCTCGCTGCATCCTCCCTCCCTCCTGTTCCTCCTCATCCTCGTCCTCCTCCTCATCCTCCTCTGCCTCGTTCTCCTGAGGTGGTCCTGCAATCCCTGCTGGCAAGGGCTGTGACCTCATGATGGCCAAATTGTGGAGCATGCAACTGACCACCACGAAATGGAACACCTGCTCTGGCGAGTACTGGAGGGCTGCTCCCGAGCAGTCAAGGCAGCGGAACCGTTGCTTCAATAAGCCGATGGTCTGCTCAATGATGTTCCTGGTGGCAGCATGGCTCTCATTATATGAGTGCTGGGCAGGAGTGCTGGGGTTGCGGAGGGGAGTCATGAGCCAAGTGGAGAGTGGATAGCCGTTGTCTCCGAGCAGCCGCCCTCGAGCTTGGCATGGTGGCTGGAAGAGTGCTGGCACACCGGTCTGGTGCAGGATGAAGGCATCGTGGCTGCTGCCAGGATAGCGGGCATTGACATTAAGGATTTGCTGTGTGGTCGCACACCAACTGCACATTAAGTGAGTGGTAGCCTTTGCAGTTATGGTAGATCTCAGGATTGTTATGTGGTGCCTGCAAAGCCACGTGGGCGCCCTGCACCATGGGGAATCCTGCTATCCTGGCACACTCGTCCTGCTTCTCTGGTGATTGGGCAGCCAATGTAGTCCCTTCTGCTGCAGAGAGTCTCTGTGACCTCCCGGATGCAGCGATGGATAGCGAACTGAGATGTTAGCTATGTCTCCTGTTACAGACTGGAAAGATCCGCTGGCGAAGAAATTGAGGGCCACAGTGACCTTGACTGCCACTGTGAGAGCCGTGGTTGCCCTGGTCTGAGGCTGGAGGTCTGGTTGCAGGAGGTGGCAGAGTTCTGTGACCACCTCCTTGGTGAAGCGAAGCCTTCTAATACATTGCTCCTCGCTTAATTGAAGGTAGGGGAAGTGCTCTCGGAATACCCTCAGAGGGTAAGGCCTCCTGGTGAGAGCCCTGATGGCCCTCCTCCTCCCTCTGCGCACATGTTCCCGTATTTCTTGCCACCTCCGCTCCCTCCGCCGTAGATCCTGGAGGGTGAGGAGGAATGCCAGTACAGCCCCATTAATGTAACCAAGTGTAGCAGTTTGAATCTTTGAAGAATAAATGTAGCTACTGTTTAGTTGCCAACAGACTCCTGATACAAAAGAACCTTGAAATTATTGAATGAAACTGTTGCAGTGGGTGAAACTAACAAAAAACCACTGAAACTGCACTAACCTGACTGCTGCGAGTGATTACTTATGATCCCTTTAAATAACGTTCCTGGTGCTGCACGCCAGCTCTCCCTGTCGTTGTTTACTCCAGGCGGTGAGGTAAATGGCGAGAATCAATTTTGCAAATAGGGCGGTCAGTGAGCGTTCCACACTCACTGATGTCACGACCTAGCTGGCGTTGACATGCCTGGCGATACCACTTACTGACGGTGCTACGGGGGGGGGGGGGGGGGGGGTTGGGCAGGATTTGCCGTGCGGATTCGTCTCGCCCCGGTGATACTGGTCTGGTGCTAAGGGGACGAATTTTCCACCCCCCACCCCCAAGGGTTTTTTCACATAGTATGTGGACTTCCTATGTTTACAGGAAGGTTGTACTAATCCCATCACCCCTCTGTATTAGGTTCAAGGTGTGAGTTTTAAGTTTGCCATACTTGCGACATACTTGCAATTCAGAAGTTGCGAGGACTGAATAGTATCTCCAATCTAGGCTCCATTGTACAGCGTCAACCCTTCACATTTCTTTATATCCCATGTGTGCTCACCTCCTGCTGTCCAGTGCCAGACTGTGGCCCTCATCCTTGCCCTGACCGGCATGTCCAGTGCCAGACTGTGGCCCTCATCCTTGCCCTGACCGGCATGTCCAGTGCCAGTCTGTGGTCCTCTAAACCAGCATATTACCATCTCCAACAAGAGATCGTCTTGCCACCTGCCCTTGACATTCAGCGGCATTACCATTGCAGAATCCCCCACCAGCAACATCCTGGGGGTCACCAGAAACTTAATTGGACCAGCCACATAAATACTCTGGCTATAAGAACAGGTCAAAGGCTGGTTATTCTGTGATGAGTGTCTCACCTGACTCCCGAAAGCCTTTCTACCATCTACAAGGCACAAGTAAGGAGTGTGATGGAATACTCTCCACTTGCCTGGATGAGTGCAGCTCCAACAACACTCAAGAAACTCGACACCATCCAGGACAAAGCAGTCCGCTTGATTGGCACCCCATCCACCACCTTAAACATTCACTTCCTCCACCACCGGTGCACCGTGGCTGCAGTGTGCACCATCTACAAGATGCACTGCAGCAACTTGCCAAGGCTTGTTCAACAGCACCTCCCAAACCCATGACCACAACCTCGAAGGACAAGGGCAGCAGGCGCATGAGAACACCACTACCTGCAAGTTCCCCTCCAAGTCACACACCATCCTGACTTGGAAGTATATCGCTATTCCTTCATCGTCGCTGGGTCAAAATCTTGGAACTCCCTCCCTAACAGCACTGTGGGCGTACCTTCACCACACGGACTGCAGCGGTTCAAGAAGGCGGCTCACCACCACCTTCTCAGGAGCAATTAGGGATGGGGAATAAACGCTGGCCTTGCCAGTGATGCCCACATCCCATGAACGAATATAAAAAAGAAAATGTCCAGTGCCAGTCTGGCCCTCATCCCTCCCTGACTGGCATGCCACTGGTAAATGTATATCCTTCACTCTCAGCCTAACAAATAAGGACCATGATGCGGAGATGCCGGTGTTGGACTGGGGTGGACAAAAGTGAGAAGTCGCACAACACCAGTTGTGCTGGTGTTGTGCGACTTCTAACAAATAAGGAAGCAGAGAAAACCTCACTCATGTATCAGCAGCACTCTTGCTGGGAGTTGCTCACTCCCAGCAACCGCTCCGACTCACACCTGCGGTACATTCCTTCTTGGGGCGAGCACAGTGCATTAGCTCTGTACCTTCCTTTTGGAGATGTGGGACCAGAACATGGGTCTTGGTGAGACCACACCTGGAGTACTGTGTGCAGTTTTGGTCTCCTTACCTAAGAGGGAGTGCAGCGAAGGTTCACCAGACTGATTCCTGGGATAGCAGGACTGTCGTATGAGGAGAGATTGGGTCGACTAGGCCTGTATTCACTAGAGTTTAGAAGAATGAGAGGGGATCTCATTGAAACATATAAAATTCTGACAGGGCTAGACAGACTGGATGCAGGGAGGATGTTTCCCCTGGCTGGGGGGTCTAGAACGAAGGGTCACAGTCTCAGGATACGGGGTAGGACATTTAGGACTAAGATGAGGAGAAATTTCTTCACTCAGAGGGTGGTGAACCTGTGGAATTCTCTACTACAGAAGGCTGTGGAGGCCAAGTCACTGAATATATTTAAGAAGGAGATAGATAGATTTCTAGACACAAAAGGCATCAAGGGGTATGGGGAGAGAGCGGGAATATGGTATTGAGATAGAGGATCAGCCATGATCATATTGAATGGCGGAGCAGGCTCGAATGGCCTACTCCTGCTCCTATTTTTCTATGTTTATCCCTTTCCCACTTTCCCTCTCCCACTCCCTTGGGTTGGGCATTCCCTGTCCCAATGTTAGAAATCAGAGGTGTCCAAAATGTATATGGTTATGTGGATAAAATTGTGACGCGAATAATGCTGTGTTTACATAATTGTATTAGAATTGGAGACAAAAGTCTCTTCAGACTAGTCTTAGAGTAATTAGATAGATGCTTAGAATCTGCTTGTGTTTTGGTTCCCTGCGGATGTTATAGCATTCATAGAAACATGGAAGATAGGAGCAGGAGTAGGCCATTCGGCCCCTCGAGCCTGCTCCGCCATTCGATGAGATCATGGCTGATCATCCAAACTCAGTACCCTGTCCCTGTCTTCTCCCCATATCCCTTGATACCTTTAGCCTTAAGAAATATATCTAACTCCTTCTTGAATATATTTACTGACTTGGCCTCAACTGCCTTCTGTGGTAAAGAATTCCACAGGTTCACCACTCTCTGGGTGAAGAAATTCCTCCTCATCTCTGTCCTAAATGGCTTACCCCTTATCTTTAGACTGTGACCTCTTGTTCTGGACTCACCCGCCATCGGGAACATCCTTCCTGCATCCAGTCTGTCTAGCCCTGTTAGAATTTTATAAGTTTCAATGAGATCTCCTCTCATTCTTCTAAACTCCAGCGAGTATAAGCCCAATCGACCCAATCTCTCCTCGTACTTCATTCCTGCCATCCCAGGTATCAGTCTGGTGAATCTTCGCTGCACTCCCTCCATGGCAAGAACATCCTCAGATAAGGCGACCAAAACTGCACACAATACTCAAGGTGTGGTCTCACCAAGGCCCTGTACAGCTGCAGCAAGACATCCTTGTTCCTGTACTCAAACCCTCTCGCTACGAAGGCCAACATACCATTTGCCTTCTTAACCGCCTGCTGTACCTGCATGCTTACCTGCAGCGACTGGTGCACAAGAACACCCAGGTCTCGTTGCACTTCCCCTTCTCCCAATCTATTGCCGTTCAGATAATAATCTGCCTTTCTGTTTTTGCCACCAAAGTGGATAACCTTGCATTTATCCACATTATACTGCATCTGCCATGCTTCTGCCCAATCACCCAACCTGTCCAAATCATACTGGAGTTTCTCAGCATCCTCCTCGCAGCACACACGCCCACCCAGCTTTGTGTCATCTGCAAACTTGGAGATATTACATCTAGTTCCCTCGTCTAGATCATTAATATATATAGTGAATAGCTGGGGTCCTAGGACCGATCCCTGCGGAACCCCACTAGTCACTGCCTGCCACTCGGAAAAAGACCCATTTATTCCAACTCTTTGCTTCCTGTCTGCCAACCAGTTCTCTATCCAAGTCAGTACCTTGCCCCCAATCCCATGTGCCTTAACTTTACACGTTAATCTCTTATGCGGGACCTTATCGAAAGCCTTCTGAAAGTCCAAATACACCACATCCACTGGTTCTCCCTTATCTATTCTATCAGTTACATCATCAAAAAATTCCAGTAGATTAGTCAAGCACGATTTACCTTTTGTAAATCCATGTTGACTTTGTCCAATCCTGTCACTGTTTTCCAAGTGCTCTGCTATTACATCTTTTATAATGGACTCTAGCATTTTCCCCACAACCGATGTCAGGCTTACCGGTCTATAATTCCCTGTTTTTTCTTTACCACCTTTTTTGAACAGTGGGGTAACATTAGCTACCCTCCAATCCATGGGAACTGTTCCAGAGTCTGTAGAATTTTGGAAGATGACCAGCAATGCATCTACTATTTCTAGGGCCACTTCCTTAAGTACCCTAGGATGTAGATTATCAGGCCCTGGGGATTTATCGGCCTTTAATGCCGTCAATTTCCCTAACACCATTTCCCTACAAATACTGATTTCATTCAGTTCCTCTCTCTCATCAGACCCTATGTTCCCCGACATCTCTGGGAGGTTATTTGTGTTCTCCTTTGTGAAGACAGAGTCAAAGTATGTATTTAATTGGTCTGCCATTTCTTTGTTCCCCATTATAAATCCCCTGATTCTGACTGCAAGGGACCTATGCTTGACTTCACCAATCTTTTTCTCTTCACATATTTATAAAAGCTTTTACAGTCAGTTTTTATGTTCCCTGCAAGCTTACGCCCGTACTCTATTTTCCCCCTCTTAATTAATCCCTTTGTCCTCCTTTGCTGAATCCTAAACTGCTCCCAATCCTCAGGTTTGCTGCTTTTTCTGGCCAATTTATATGTCCTCTCCTTGGATCTTATGCTATCCCTGATTTCCCTTGTCAGCCATGGTTGAGTCACCTTTTTTGTTTTATTTTTCTGCCAGACAGGGATGAACAAATTCTGTAGTTCATCCATGCGATCTTTGAATGTTTGCCATTGCCTATCCACCGTCAACCCTTTGAGTAACATTCCCCAATCTATCCCACCCAACTCACGCCTCATACCATCATAGTTTCCTTTATTTAAATTCAGGACCCTAGTCTCTGAGTCAACTATTTCATTCTCCATCTTAATGAAGAATTCTATCATATTATGATCGCTCCGCCCCAAGGGGCCCCGCACAACAAGATTGCTAATTAATCCTTTCTCGTTACATAATACCCAGTCTAAGATGGTCTGTTCTCTAGTTGGTTCCTCGACATATTGGTCCAGGAAACCATCCCGTATACACTCCAGGAATTCCTCCTCCACAGTATTGTTACTAATTTGGTTAGCCCAATCTATATGTAGATTAAAGTCACTCATGATAACTGCTGTGCCCTTATTGCACGCATCTCTAATTTCCTGTTTAATGCCATCCCCAACCTCTGCATTACTGTTTGGGGGTCTGTATACCACTCCCACTAACGTTTTCTGACCCTTGGTATTTCTCAGTTCTACCCATACGGATTCCACATCATCAGAGCTAATATCCTTCCTTACAATTGTGTTAATCCCCTCTTTAACCAGCAATGCTACCCCACCTCCTTTTCCTTTTTGCCTGTCTTTCCTGAATATCGAATACCCCTGGATGTTGAATTCCCAGCCTTGGTCACCCTGGAGCCATGTCTCCGTAATCCCAATCATATCATATCCGTTTACCTCTATTAGCGCAGCTAATTCATCCACCTTATTACGAATGCTCCTCGCATTAAGACATAAAGCCTGCAGTGTGACGGTCATAAATTATCTTGTTTCCAAGCTAACTATCTGCTGTTTTCAGGTTAGGATTTCAACTTGTTTATGTATCTCTAATTTGACCAACGAAGACCCAATGCCTACATTTCTTCTATTATTACTAATAACCATGATATAATGCTACGGTAGGAATTGGAGTTAACTTAACAAAACTGCTTGTAAGGATAATTAAAAGTTAATTAGTATAAAAGACATAGGGGTAGAAATTAGGTCGCGCCCCATTTGGGGCGCAAATATCGTCTGGACGCAAATATTAGCGCCTGGCGCTAATTATCGGCACTGACTGGAAACTTCACTTTTACCGCCCCGGGAGGTGAGTGGAGCGCTAAAGCAGGCGCTGCACACCTGTCTTAAGGCGCAAAGGCCAAGGAGTGAGGCGCTAACTCAGAGCGCTGGCGAAGCTCATGTAATGTCAGTCAGCAATGGAACACACACACAATGGAACGGGCCAGTTCTTAAAGGGGATGGTTAATCTTGCTTTCCATCCACATCCTGTTCATTGCAGCCTTGAATCTCGGCCTGGAGAGACTTGCACATCAAATGTGCTGGAAAGAACAATGGAGAGTACCAGGCAAAGAGCTCAGAGTGCAGCTCCCACAGTCTCTGCTAAATCGATACAAGGAATGGCAAATCAAAATGAACCTGCAAAGTGCTGCTCAGTACCCAAAACTCCTTCACACAACGTTGAATCTCTCCAGAAGTCTCTCCCTCTCTCTCTCAGAATGCGTAGTTCAAAAATGCCACCAACAATAAAAGACAGGAAGAGGCCCCCTTTAAATAGCGCCCCCCCAGCCCCACAGCGATTGATAGCGTTCCAGTCTTCCGGTCGTTGGAAGCGCCAGGCGGTAAGGCAGGGGGCGCCACTCAATTTCTGCTCCGGGGCGCCACAAGGGCGTTGCACCATGGAATGATGTCACAATCTGCGCGCGCAGGTAGTCGCAGCGGTAAGTTTTAGCGCCGCCGCACAATGTCAAGTTAAGTTCCCGAGCGGCGCAAACATCGCTGCGCCCGGGCGTTAGCGGCTTTGCGCCCCATTAGCGCCCTCTTAAGGCGCTAACGGGAGGCGCAACCAACTGAATTTTTACCCCATAGAATGAAAGGAATTTGGGGCGGTTAAGGTATCCATCTTAGGATGGGGCCATTTGCTAGATGGAAGTGAGATAACGACTGGCTGAAGTGGGACAGCCCTGGCTTGGGCCTCATAATTAAAAGGGTACGAGGTCAGGCCTTGTAGTTGCTGTGCCAGAGAGGATAGGGCCAAAGAGAGATAAGACACGAATTCCAAAGGAAGAACCTTCAGAAAGATTAAACAATAAGACAAATTGGATGAGGTCATGGGACCCCTTTTGGGGAGGGCTTTCATCCAAGAATCGAGACAAAGAACTCGATGCCCCATTGGGTAATGAGGTTTTAGGGGAACCTCTATAGTTAAATGGTCTTGTCAATGATTTGGCATCAGGCCCACCCCTAAAAAGAGAATAAGTAACACCCTGAGTGCTTGCCCACACAGACGGTGGAGCGGAGAGCCAAGCAGAAGTTGGGCTGGCCAAACGCTCTTTTGAGAGTGATCCCATGCTCACCAACTCGGAGGTTCTAGACGAGAGGGAGAGAGGACAGAAGCCAGAGAACAGTTAACACACGCCAGCCGTCTGTCCGATCGGGACCGGTACCAGCTGCTTGTCACGGTCGTATGTTTTTGCTGGATAACTAGCATGTTATATTCCATCTTAAACTCTGATTAAACACATACAACGGATCAGATCAAAGCTCTGCAGTCCTGCCACATCCAGTCGTGAATGGAGTGGACCATTAAACAAGTAACGGGAGGAGGAGGCTCCATGAATATCCCCATCCTCAATGATGGTGGAGCCCAGCACGTGAGTGCAAAAGATAAGGCTGAAGCGTTTGCAACCATCTACAGCCAGATGTGCCGAGTGGATGATCCATATTGGCCTCCTCCTGAGGACCCCACCACCACCACAGAAGCCAGTCGTCAGCCAATTCGATTCACTCCACGTGATATCAAGAAACGGCTGAGCGCACTGGATACAGCAAAGGCTATGGGCCCCGACAACATCCCGGCTATTGTGCTGAAGACTTGAGCTCTAGAGCTAGCCGTGCCTCTAGCCAAGCTGTTCCAGTACAGCTACAACACTGGCATCTATCCGACAATGTGGAAAACTGCCCAGATATGTCCTGTCTACAAAAAGCAGGACAAATCCAATCCGGCCAATTACCGCTCCATCAGTCTACTCTCAATCATCAGCAAAATGATGGAAGGTGTCATCGACAGTGCTATCAAGCGGCATTTTTCACCAATAATCTGCTCACTGATGCCCAGTTTGGTTTCTACCAAGACCACTCGGCTCCCGACCTCATTACAGCCTTGGTCTAAACATGGACAAAAGAGCTGAATTCCAGAGGTGAGGTGAGAGTGACTGCCCTAGACATCAAGGCAGCATTTGACCAAGTGTGGCATCAAGGAGCCCTAGTAAAACTAAAGTCAATGGGAATCGGGGGGCGGGGGGGAAACTCTCCACTGGCTGGAGTCATACCTAGCACAAAGGAAGATGGTTGTGGTGGTTGAAGGTCAATCATCACAGCCCCAGGACATCGCTGCAGAAGTTCCTCAGGGCAGTGTCCTAGGCCCAACCATCTTCAGCTGCTTCATCAATGACCTTCCCTCCAACATAAGGTCAGAAATGAGGATGTTCACTGATGACTGCACAGTGTTCAGTGCCATTCACAACTCCTCAGATAATGAAGCAGTCCATGCCCATATGCAACAAGACCTGGATGACGTTCAGGCTTGGGCTGATAAGTGGCAGGTAACATTCGCGCCACAGAAGTGCCAGGCAATGACCATCTCCAACAAGCGAGAGTCTAAACACTGCCCCTTGACATTCAACGTCATTACCATCGCCGAATCCCACACCATCAACATCCTGGGGGTCACTATTGACCAGAAACTTAACTGGACCAGCCACATAAATACTGTGGCAACAAGAGCAGGTCAGAAGCTAGGTATTCTGCAGCGAGTGTCTCACCTCCTGACTCCCCAAAGCCTTTCCACCATCTACAAGGCGTGTGATGAAATACTCTCCTGGATGAGTGCAGCTCCAAAAGCACTCAAGAAGCTCGACACCATCCAGGACAAAGCAGCCCGCTTGATTGGCACCCCATCCATCATCTTAAACAATCACTCCCTCCAACACCGGCATACCATGGCTGCAGTGTGTACCATCTACAAGATGCACTGCAGCAACACTGCAGCCAAGGCTTCTTCGGCAGTACCTCCCAAACCCACAACCTCTTCCACCTAGAAGGACAAGTGCAGCAGGCGCATGGGAACACCACCACCTCCAAGTTCCCCTCCAAGTCACACACCATCCTGACTTAGAATTATATCGCTGATCCTTCATCGTCACTGGGTCAAAATCCTGGAACTCCCTACCCAACAGCAGTGTGGGAGTACCTTCACCACACGGACTGCAGCGGTTCAAGAAGGCGGCTCACCACCACCTTCTCAAGGGCAATTAGGGATGGCCAATAAATGCTGGCCTTGCCAGCGATGCTCACATCCCATAAAAACGAATAAAATATATATACCCACCATATTGGTTTGCAATTAATCCTGATTATTTGAAAGACTAGAGATAAGCTGCTAATTGGCTTAATCTTTACACCAACATGCCTCCATTGTGGACATGGAATACTCCATGAATTGTTTCCATTTGGCGAGGATGGAGGGAGCAGTGGAGATAGTCAGAGGAGGCAAGGAGTTGTTGGCCTGATGTTCAGGGTGATGACCCTTGGCTGTGATATTGGATTTACCCACTGGACTTTTGTTGGATGACCTTTGGGGGTCAGGGGGCAAACCTTAAAGATTTATTTGTGGTAAGTCACCTCGCTCAGGATCGAAGATCTGAGAGTGCAGATTGTACAGAGTTTGTTTGCAGAAGCTGGCTTGATAGGCTGGATGATGTTTTCTCATTCTACACTTCTACACCATGGACCCACCTCCAGCAAAGTACTTAACAGTTTACGAAGAGGATCAAAGTACAAGGGTAAGGGTTATTCACTGACCCTACTGCTGTCTTGCTGTGAATTTCTCTTGGTTGAATATTCTTTTTGAGTGAATGGAGTGCATGCTAGCAATGGGCAACCTACTGGGCAGAGATGATGATCTGGACCTCTGGGCAGACTCAGTCCCTGCTGTCCCTTGCTCTCACATGGTTAGTTGTTTTGAAGGTGGGAGAGATGTTTTGATATTGACATTCTCTTTGTTGTGTGTTCATTATCTAAGGTTGAAAGAGTTGCTGATAATAGTCACCCAGACATGGTATAGATGGGCCTGTGACTGCATCCTACTGAGTAGGTGGAAGCCATAGCAGCGTGATATGTGCTGTGTGTTAATTCTAGCACTATACAGATAGCAAGAAACAGGCAGATGAGAAGCATGTATAGAATCCTAATGGACCAAATCTCTTCCCATTCACTCCCATTGTATAAATCCCAATGGACCAAACCTCTTCCCATTCAGTCCCATTGTATAGAATCCCAATGGATTTATAATAAACCCCTATCTATTCACTCCCATTGTATAGAATCCCAAATGACCAAACCCGTTCCCATTCACTCCCATTGTGCAGAATCCCAATAGGCCAAACCCCTCCTCAATTCATCTTTATTTGAGTATATTAAAGTTGTGTTATACAAGGCATTGTTTAGTATTGATAAATGTGTGTGGTGATATGTGATGAGTGGCTGATTAAATCGACCTTGGAGTGTGTGTTGTTGTGTGGATGTTTCAGGCAGTCTATAAATATCCACATTCAGGAATACCGAGCCCTTGGTAACCACTTCAGCTTGTCACGATTCAGCCTAAAGGACATCACCTTGCTGTTAATTGTGGTGAGTCATGCCTGCTGTGACTAACACACACATCTTCCTACTCTATACCTCGCTGTACACTTCAGGATAATTAAGCTGCATTATCAGACTCTCTGAGACACTCACCCCATCAGTCCTGTCATTATGGAGTGTTGACTTCCCAATGGCTTTCTGCAATCATGGTTAATGTGTGTGTTTTAAAGGAGTCGGGCACTTCACAGGTCAGGGTGACTGATGCCGAAAGTCCATTAATGCTACAGATTTTTATTTCTGGGGAGATTTTTTTTGTGCTTATCAAGATGTTTGTGCTGGGGAATGGAACACTTTCCATTACAATCAGCCACTGTTGGCATCAAACTCCCCCAACTGCTAAGTGGGAAATTGCAATGCCTGATGTAACACCGAACTATACAGACCAGGCTTGAGTTCCCTGGCTCCCGAGTTAGCTGATCTCAGTCAGAACAGCAGGTGCTCCTGGGCTTGGAGCATTGAAATTCACAGGATCATAAGGAATGAGAAAAGGCCATTTGGCCCACTAAAACTCACCCTTCTAGATTACTATGATACTAAATTAGCGAGGGTGGGTAAAGCAGCCAGGAACCTCCAAAAGAAACTCAGTAAAATCTACAACTGGGCAGAATAGTGGCATGAGATTAAAAACTTTCTTTCTCTCTCCGTCACTTCTGTTCTCTCCTCTCCTTCACTTCTGTTTTTCTCTTTCACTTTTATTTCTCTCCTTCCTCGCTTTCAGTTCTTTTTTCATCACGTTTGTTTCTCTCTTCCTTTGTGCTATGGGATGCCCTGAGGACATGAAAGGCACCATGTATATAGATAGATAGATGTGCGCAGAGAGAGGCCATTCAGGCCAACTGGTCTGTGCCAGTGTTTATGCTCCACACCAGCTTCCTCCCACTCTACTTCATCTCATCCTATCAGCATATCCTTCTATTGCTTTCTCTCTTGTGTACTTATCTAGCTTCCCTTTGAATGCATCTATGCTATTTACCTCAACCCTTGGGGGTACGGTAGCATAGTGGTTGTGTTCCTGGGCTCGTAATCCAGAGGCCTGGACTAATGATTCAGAGACATGAGTTCATATCCCACCACAGCAGCTGGGGAATTTAAATTCAGGTAATTAAATAAATCTGCAATTAAAAAAGCTACTATCAGTAATGATTACCATGAAACTACCAGACTGTCGTTAAAAATCCATCTCGTTCACTAATGTCCTTTAGAGAAGGAAATCTGCCATCCTTACCCGGTCTGGCCTATACGTGACTCCAGACCCACAGCAATGTGGTTGACTCTTAACTGCCCTAGCAAGTCACTCAGTTGTAGCAAACTGCTACAAAAAACAATAATAAGAGTAAAACCGGATGGACTACCTGGCATCGACCTCGGCACTGGCTTCAGACATGACAATGGCACAGCCAGCCCAGTCAACCCTGCAAAGTCCTCCTCACAAACATCTGGGGACTTGTGCCAAAATTGGGAAAGCTGTCCCACTGACTAGTCAAGCAAAAGCCTGACATAATCATACCTTTCAGCCAATGTCCCAGACTCCTCCATCACCATCCCTGAGTATGCCCTGTCCCACCAGCAGCACAGACCCACCAGAGGTGGCGGCACAGTGGTATACAACAACTTATAGCACCTTTAACATAGTAAAATGTCCCAAGGCGCTTCACAGGAGACACTGAGCCACACAAGGAGAAATTAGGGCAGGTGACCAAAAGCTTGGTTAATGAGGTAGGTTTAAAGGAGGAAAGAGAGGTAGCGAGACGGAGAGGTTTAGGCAGGGAATTCCAGAGCTTAGGGCCTAGGCAACAGAAGTCACGGCCACCAATGGTTGAGCGATTATAATCAGGGATGCTCAACGAGGCCAGAATTAGAGGAGCGCAGATATCTCGGGGGGTTGTGGGGCTGAAGAATATTACAGAGATAGGAAGGGGCGAGGCCATGGAGGGATTTGAAAATAAAGATGAGAATTTTGAAATCGAGCCGTTGCTTAACCAGGAGCCAATGTAGGTCAGTGAGCAAAGGGTTATGGGTGAATGTGAGTTAGGACACGGGCAGCCGAGTATTGGATCACCTCAAGTAGGGTAGAATGTGGGAGGCCAGCCAGGAGTGCGTTGGAATAGTGAAGTCTAGAGGTAACAAAGGCATGGATGAGGGTTTCAGCAGCGGATGAGCTGAGGCAAGGGCGGAGACGGGCGATGTTACGGAGGTGGAAATAGGCGTTCTTAGTTATGCTGCGGATGTGTGGTCGGAAGCTCATTTCAGGGTCAAATATGACACCAAGGGGTAAAAATTCACTTGGTTGCGCCTCCCGTTAGCGCCTTAAGAGGGCGCTAATGGGGCGTTAAGCCGCTAACGCCCGGGCGCAGCGCTATTTGCGCCGCTCGAGAACTTAACTTGAGATTGTGCGGCGGCGCTAAAACTTACCGCTGCGACCACCTGCGCGCGCAGATTGTGACGTCATTCCATGGTGCAACGCCCTTGGGGCGCCCCGGAGCGGAAATTGAGTGGCGCCCCCTGCCTTACCACCTGGCGCTTCCAACGACCGGAAGACTGGAACGTTATCAATCGGTGTGGGGCTGGGGGGGGCGCTATTTAAAGGGGGCCTCTTCCTGTCTTTTTCTGTGGTCGACATTTATGCACCACTCGTTCTGAGAGAGAGAGAGAGATTCGGAGAGAGAGAGAGAGAGACTTCTACATTGACTCAACGCTTTGTGAGGTAGTTTTGCCTATTCATCCTAACTTTGTTGCTACTTTAGTTGCTGTACCTCATTACTTTTCTGGCAAAGAGAATATGGGGGCTGCAATGATTGGGGGCGTCGTCCTGCTCCAGCTGAATCGGAGGATAGTGAGACGCAGACAGAGAGTGGCAATGATGGCCAGACGGAGGAGGGCCATCAGGCGCATGTACAGGAGAGCTTACCCTCCCAGGGTATATCGTGAACAGCTCTCCTACATCCATATGTCCGAGGAGCTGTGTTTGCGAAGGCTGCGATTCAGCAAGGAGGTGGTCACTGAGCTCTGCCACCTGCTGCAGCCAGATCTGCAGCCTCAGCTGAGGTCCAGGACGTCTCTGTCGGTGGCAGTGAAGGTCACAGTGGCTTTGAACTTCTACGCCACTGGCTCATTCCAAGCTGCTGTTGGGGACCTCGCCAATATCTCCCAGTTTGCGGTGCATCGCTGCATCCGGCAGGTCACCAATGCCCTCTTCAGAAGGAGACGAGACTTCATCTCTTTCCCTATGACCCCAGACAAGCAGCGTGACCGTGCTATGGGCTTTGCGAGGGTAGCGGGCTTCCCCATGGTGCAGGGCGCCATTGACTGCACGCATGTGGCTTTGCGTGCTCCGCGAGAGAATGCAGAGGAATTCAGGAACAGAAAGGGGTTCCATTCCTTGAATGTGCAGTTGGTCTGTGACCACAGACAGGTGATACTCGCTGTCAATGCCCACTATCCTGGCAGCTGCCACGATGCTTTCATCCTGCGCCAGACTACTGTGGCAGAAGTTTTCGAGGCACCGCATCAGCCAGTTGGTTGGCTTCTGGGGGACAAGGGGTACGCATTGAGCACCTGGCTGATGACACCGCTCCGTACGCCAAACACCCCTGCTGAGCTGCGGTACAATGAAAGCCATCAAGCAACCAGGAACATTATTGAGCGCACAATCGGCGTGCTGAAACAACGGTTCCGCTGTCTGGACCATTCCGGAGGAGCCCTGCAGTACTCGCCTGAGCAAGTTTCGAACTTCGTAGTCGTGTGCTGCATGTTGCACAACATGGCAATCCTCAGGACCCAGCCAATGCCACCAGGCCTTGTAGCACCACCAGAGGAGGAGGAGGAAGAGGAGGAACAGGACGAGGACGATGATCATCAGCAGCACCAAGGCGGGAGGGCGGCCCACAATGGTCAAACTGCAAGGGCCGTCCGTCAACGACTAATAGCAAGCCGCTTCTAGGGCCCCTGCCATTGCTACAAACACTAATCAACCCAGCACGCAACCCCTAAGCCGGCCAAGGCACCAATAATTCCAACCACCAGCCATGTATATTTTGAATACAGAAACTTATTTATTTTACAAACTCTGTGTGTGTCAATTCCTCATGACAAACTCATAGAAATAAACACAAAAAAAACAGTCAATAACATAACTGGTTCTCACAACCTGGAGATAATGTCCAAAACACTAAACAAAAGTTGGACCATGAACCTCGGCCTTTAATAAAAAAATGACCAGCATTTTGGCACACCTCCTACTTTTTGCCCTTCGAGGGTGATCTCCTTCCCTTGCGCACTTCCCCCCTTCTAACCCTACTGCTCCTCCGTAATGGGACCTCAGTGGCTGCAGCAAGGCTGGTGGAAGGCTGCTGCTCGTCAGACCCTGACACTGCAGATGCCCCTGAAGGACGGCCTCGACCACTTCTGGGCCTGGAGGGCCCGGCTGCAGACTGCACCAACTCTGCATGGGCGGCAGCAGTCTGTCCTACAGGCGGTGGCAAGTGCAGTGGAGAAGTGACAGTGTTGGCAGCAGGAATGCTGTCATCGTGAGAGAGGACAGCAACTCCCTGCTCGCCCGACACACTGGCACTCCCACGGGGCAGCACTTCAGCATCCGGAGCAATTTGCCGGAGAACAGATTGCTGGCCTGCTGCGGCGCGGTGACAGCCCCGGGGACATGTGCACGAACCATCGAGGATGGCAGCAGTCAGTGCTCGCGTGGCCTCAATCTGAGTCTGCATGAGAGCAGTCTCAGATGGGTTCCTGGCAGCCAGTGACTGAATTGCAGCACTAAGCTTTAGTGTGGCATCCGCCTGTGCTACAGCGAAGTGCTCCACACTCCTTGCCAGTGACTCAATGCATTCGGGCACCCTTCCCACTGCACCCATGAGCTCAGTGTGCATGCCCACCGCCTGGCTGTTCATTTCTGCAATCAGCCGCTCCTCCTCTGCGTCCATTGCAGTAGGAGTGTCTGGCATACTCTCCCTCTGGGGAGAAGGCTCCCGTTCTTCCCTCCCCCCCCCCATGGCGTTGCTGCAGCCCGCTGGGTCCTGGAGCTTCACCATCATCAGCCCCTTCCCCCCTGCTCCCCTCCGGGGAAGGCGTGTTCCCAGTGTGGGCATGGGCTTCCTCGGGAGAGGGTGGCACTGATGCTCCGGCTTCCTCTTCCTCCTCAGCTGCAGCATCACTCCCAGTGGCAGCTTCAGGGCCCGTCTCCTCAGCTGGTGAATCACCATCTGAAAGCAGGGAGGTACAAGAGTGGCTTTAGCGTGAGGACAGGGTGGCAGTAAGGGAGGAATAAGTGCAGCGAGTTAGCAAGTTGGATTGAAAGTGTCAAAGGCTGGTATTGTGAGGGACAAGTGGAAGGACAGAGGACAAAAAGGTGATGACCTTACCATTGCTGTCCACAACGGGGTCGGCGTCTCCAGTGGCGACAGGACCGATCACCCGGCTTGCCACAATCCTGTGGACGCGCTCCTCCAGATCGCTGAGGGGTTGCAGCTGAAGCCGCCCTCCACCCGTCCGTTGCTGCTGTCTCCGATTATGAGCCAGCTTAGCCTGCAAGAAAAAGGACAGCATCTGAGTAAATATACAGCCATGGTCTTGCCTGATGTGCCTCCCATAGGTGAATAGCCCTTACTGTATGCAGCCATGGTCTTGCCTGATGTGCCTCCCATAGGTGAATAGCCCTTACTGTATGCAAAGTGTGGAATGTGTGTGTGTGTTTGATGAAAGGGCCATAGGTGTTGGATGAGTGTTGTGCATTGGGGTTTTAAGACCCTCTGGCCATAGAGTGAGGTTGAGATGGAGGGATGGAGAGGTATTGAGAAAAAGCCACTCACCCTGACGACCCGAGTGAGGTCGTTGAACTTTTTGCGGCATTGAACATGGGTCCTGGGCACCATGCTCCTGGAGGAGACGCTCTGAGCCACCTCCCTCCACACTCTTCTGAACTCGCGTGGCAAAGGCCTCCTGCCACTCTCCGGGAACAGCATGCATCGTCTGCGCTCCACTGCGTCAACCAGAGCATCCAAGGCCCGCTCGGTGAAGCGATGAGCGCGTTCTCTCACCCTCTCCATGCTTGGCAGCAAAATGGATTACAGGTCTCTCCAGGCTGAGATTCAAGGCTGCAATGAGCAGGGTGTGGCTGGGGAGCAAGTGGCCCCCCCCCGCTTTAAGAAGTGTCCGGCGCCATTGTGTCTGTGTTCCTTCGCTAACTGGCAGCAGCTGCGCTGCGCTCGTGCGCTGAGTTAGCGCCTCACTCCTTGGCCTTTGCGCCTTAAGAGAGGTGTGCAGCGCCTAATTTAGCGCTCCACTCACCTCCCGGGGCGGTAAAAGTGAAGTTTCCTGTCAGTGCCGATAATTAGCGCCAGGCGCTAATATTTGCGCCCGGACGATATTTGCGCCCCAAATGGGGCGCGACCTAATTTCTACCCCCAAGATTGCAAACAGTGTGGTTCAGCCTCAGACAGATGTTAGGGAGAGGGATGGAGTCAATGGCTAGGGAACGGAGTTTGTGGCGGGGATCGAAAACAATGGCTTCGATCTTCCCAATATTTAATTGGAGAAAATTTCTGCTCATCCAGAACTGGATGCCAGACAAGCAGTTAGAGACCATGGAGGGGTTGAGAGAAGTTGCAGTTAGGTAGAGCTAGGTGTCGTCAGCATACATGTGGAAACTGACGCTGTGTTTTCGGATGATGTCACCAAGGGTCAACATGTAGATGAGAAATAGGAAGGGGCCAAGGATAGACACCAGGGATAACGATGCGGGAGCGGGAAGAGAAGCAGTTGCAGGTGATTCTCTAGCTACGATTAGATAGATAAGAATGGAACCAGGCGAGTGCAGTCCCACCCAGCTGGACGACGATGGAGAGGCGTTGGAGAAGGATGGAGTGGTCAACTGTGTCAAAGGCTGCAGACAAGTCAAGAAGGATGAGGAGGGATAGTTTACCTTTGTCACAGTCACAAAGGATGTCATTTGTGACTTTGATGAGAGCCGTTTCGGTACTGTGGCAAGGGCGGAAACCTGATTGGAGGGATTCAAACATGGAATTGCGGGAAAGATGGGGCACGGATTTGGGAGCCGACAACACGCTCAAGGACTTTGGAGAGAAAAGGGAGGGAGTGGCCCTGGGACTACTGAACATTGATTCTGGACCCCATGAAGTCTCATGGAAACCTCCTGCTGATTAGCACCTACCACCCCCTCTCAGCTGATGAATCAGTACTCCTCCATGTTGAACACCACTTGGAAGAAGCACTGAGCGTAGCAAGGGCACAGAATTTACTCTGAGTGGCTCGGTAACACCAATACTGACCGAGCTGGCTGAGTCCTGAAGGACATAGCTGCCAGACTGGGCCTGCGGCAGGTGGTGAGGGAAAAACCTACTTGACTTCGTCCTCACCAATCTACCTGTCGCAGATGCATCTGTCCATGACAGTATTTGTAGCAGTGACCACCGCACAGTCCTTGTGGAGACTAAATCCCGTCTTAACACTGAGGACACCCTCCATCATGTTGTGTGGCACTACCATTGTGCTAAATAGGATAGATTCAGAACAGATCTAGCAGCTCAAAACTGGGCATCCATGAGACGCTGTGGGCCATCAGCAGCAGCAGAATTGTATTCCACCACAATCTGTTACCTCATGGTCCGGCATATCCCTCACTCTACCATTACCATCAAGCCAGGGGACCAACCTTGGTTCAATGAGGAGTGTAGAAGACCATGGCAGGAGCAGCACCAGGTGTACCTAAAAATGAGGTGCCAACCTGGGGAAGTTGCAACACAGGACTACATGCATCCTAAACAGCGGAAGCAGCATGCTATAAACAGAGCTAAGCGATCCCACAACCAACAGATCAGATTAAAGCTCTGCAGTCCTGCCATATCCAGTCATGAATGGTGGTGGTCAATTAAACAACTAACAGGCGGAGGAGGCTCCATGAACATCCCCATGGTGGAGCCCATCACGTGGGTGCTAAAGACAAGGCTGAAGCGTTTGCAACCATCTTTAGCCAGAAGTGCCGAGTGGATGATCCATATTGGCCTCCTCCTGAGGTCCCCACCATCACAGAAGCCAGTCTTCAGCCAATTCGATTCACTCCACATGATATCAAGAAATGGCTGAGCGCACTGGATACAGCAAAGGCTATGGGCCCCGACAACATCCCTGATGTTCCGCAAAAGACTTGTGCTCCAGAACTAGCCGCACCTCTTGCCAAGTTGTTCCAGTACAGCTACATCACTGGCATCTGCCCGACAATGTGGAAAACTGCCCAGGTATGTCCTGTCCATAAAAAGCAGGACAAATCCAATCCAGCCAATTACCGCCCAATCAGCCTACTCTCAATGATCAGCAAAGTGATGGAAGGTGTCATCGACAGTGCTATCAAGCGGCACTTACTCACCAATAACCTGCCCACCGATGCTCAGCTTGGGTTCCGCCAGGACCACTCAGCTCCAGGCCTCCTTACAGCCTTGGTCCAAACATGGACAAAAGAGCTGAATTCCAGAGGTGAGGTGAGAGTGACTGCCCTTGACATCAAGGCAGCATTTGACTGAGTGTGGCACCAAGGAGCCCTAGTAAAACTGAAGTCAATGGGATCGGGGGAAAACTCTCCACAGGCTGGAACCATACCTACCACAAAGCAAGATGGTTGTGGTTGTTGGAGGCCAATCATCTCAGCCCCAGTACATCGCTGCAGGGGTTCCTCAGGGCAGTGTCCTAGGCCCAACCATCTTTAGCTGCTTCATCAATGACCTTCCCTCCATCATAAGGTGAGAAATGGGGTTGTTCACTGATGATTTCACAGTGGTCAATTCCATTCGCAACTCCTCAGATAATGAAGCAATCCATGCCCGCATGCAGCAAGACCTGGACGGCATTCAGGCTTGTGCTGATAAGTGGCAAGTAACATTCTTGCCACGTAAGTGGCAGGCAATGACTATCTCCAACAAGAGAGAATCTATCCACCGCCCCTTGACATTCAACGGAATTACCATCGTTGAATCCCCCACTATCAACATCCTGGGGGTCACCATTGACCAGAAACATAATTGGACCAGCCACATAAATACTGTGGCTATTAAGCAGGTCAGAGGCTGGGTATCTGCTGTGAGCGTCTCACCTCCTGACTCCCTAAAGCCTTTCCACCATCTACAAGGCAGAAGTCAGGAGTGTGATGGAATACTTTCTACTTGCCTGGATGAGTGGATGCCTGGATGACGTCCGCATCCCAGGAACGAATAATAAAAAAGAAAGTACTTGTGGCAGCGAGTTCCACATTCTCAGCAGTCTGAGTTCTCCCAACATTCCTCCCACAACAAACTACAGATGAACTGACCCCAGTGATACTCCCATCAAACACTCCTAGGGCAGGTACAGCACGAGTTAAATACAGAGTAAAGCTCCCTCTATACTGCCCCATCAAACACTCCCAGGGCAGGTACAGCACGGGTTAAATACAGAGTAAAGCTCCCTCTACACTGCCCCATCAAACACTCCCAGGGCAGGTACAGCACGGGTTAGATACAGAGTAAAGCTCCCTCTACACTGTCTCATCAAACACTCCCAGGGCAGGTACAGCACGGGTTAGATACAGAGTAAAGCTCCCTCTACACTGCCCCATCAAACACTCCCAGGGCAGGTACAGCACGGGTTAAATACAGAGTAAAGCTCCCTCTACACTGTCCCATCAAACACTCCCAGGGCAGGTACAGCATGGGTTAGATACAAAGTAAAACTCCCTCTACACTGTCTCATCAAACACTCCCAGGGCAGGTACAGCACAGGTTAGATACCGAGTAAAGCTCCCTCTACACTGTCCCATCAAACACTTCCAAGGCAGGTACAGCACGAGTTATATACAGAGTAAATCTCCATCTACACTGTCCCATCAAACACTCCCAGGGCAGGTACAGCACGAGTTATATACAGAGTAAATCTCCATCTACACTGTCCCATCAAACACTCCCAGGGCAGGTACAGCATGGAGGAAAAAGGATAGTTTCTGACTTACTACCCAATTCCTTGAATGTTGTTTGCTGTGATGGTTCTTAAACCTCCCAATGAAACCGAGGTTTTGTGCGTAACTGTGGATTGCACTAGTTGCTTTTGTTAGCTGTGAGTGACCGGGATTGTACTGGTGACAAAAGGTATAGCTCAGCATTGGACAGAAAGCGTCTATACTTTGAGTTTTAGTGCAAAGCGTGTACTTAAGATGCCACACCACACTGCGTGTCAGGGTTGTAATTACCGTCATATCTTCCTAAAGGTTGAGAGATTGTTTGCACATTAGATGGATAAAGATTCAGTGATTCCAACATCGTGCAGAACCATGTGAATACTCTGCGTTCTGTGTTCAGATCCCAGAGAGAATTAGAACAATGGATGTTTACAGCACAGAAGGAGACCATTCAGCCCCATCTCATGTCTTTTCTGGCTCTCAGCTGAATCAAACCAAAACTAATCTCACTGCTCTGCTCTCTCCCCATACGTGAGGAATGGGGGAGAAATGTGCTTGCAAAAGTCAAAATGAGAAGCAAAAGTTGTGTAGATCTCTGATCAGGCACATGGTATCACCCGTGGGAGCTGAGCTCCGAGTGATTCACACAGGATCTTTCAGAGCTCACCAGAATAAAGTAACTCATTGATGTGTAAGTGAACGGCCAGTGCCTATCGAAAACAAGCACGAACATCTTCCTCCACAATCCCTTCATTAACTGGGCTCTGAATGTCAGCTACACTCACTCCCACAGAGACCCCTACACTGGGACACCAGCTGAGAGCAGTAAATGAACCTATGCAGTCATCAGCACATTGCACAGTCTCACTCAGAAACTGTTCTGCTCTCTACTGCTCCCGATTCTCCTGAATTCTGAGCTTGGTTACAGAACCCCTGCACAAGGAAGGAGACCTGAGAGACAGACTGGCAGTCATTTTTAATCAAGTGTTGAACATCAGTCTGGGCTGGCCAGTCTCCAAGGTGATCAGTGGCAACCTGTGCTGGTGAGGGCAGAATCGAACTTGGCTCCAAGTTGCATCTGTCAGTCTGCATCTGTTTATATGGGGAGATTTCTGATCTTGTTTTTGCTAAATTTTCAGTCTACAGTTCTCGGTCTCTTAGTCTCTCTTTCCGTCTCTCTCTCTCTTTCTTTATCTCTCTTTCTCGCTCTCTGTTTTTCTTCGTCTGTCTCTGCCCCAATTTCTCTCTCTCTCTGCCCTAATTTCTCTCTCTGTGACCCCATCCCCTTTCCTTCTGCCCCATTCCCTCTCTCTCTGTCCCATTCGCACTCTGCACCAATCTATCTCTGCCCCATCTCTCTCTCTCTGCCCCATCTCTCTCTGTCCCCACTCTCTCTCTCCCCACATTCTCTCTCTCTGCCCCAATCTCTCTCTCTCTCTCATTCTTTCTCTGCCCCATCTCTGTCCGTATTTCTCTCTCTCTCTCTCTTCCCACCATTCTCGTTCTCTCTATCCCCATTCTCTCTCTCTCTGCCCCAATTTCACTCTCCGTGTCCCCATTCCCTTTTTCTCTGCCCTATTCCCTCTCTCTCTCTGCCCTATTCCCTCTCTCTCTGCCCCATTCCCTCTCTCGCTGCCCCATTCTCTCTTTGCCCCAATCTCTGAGTCTGAGCGAGCGGACCTGCGGGAGGAATGGAGTTGGAGACCGGGGATAAAGGCAGCGTGGAGCAGAGACCTGGGAGTCTGAGCGAGCGGACTACCTGCGAGGGAGAAAGTCAGCAAGTGACACAACAGAGTGATGTCAGAATTCAAAGGTGTCGCTGGCACAAGGGAGCTGAGAGGTGAGTACAGGGTGAGTATTTGTGGTAAGTTTTTTTTGTTCTGTTTTGAGTATATTTCTGCTAAGTAGTTCATTGCCTATCTAATAGAGGGAGGTGCTGATTGGTGGGTAGCTGTTGAGTGTTTCTTGTTAAGTTTATTTCTGCTAAATTACCTCCATAGTCTGGTAAATAGAGGCATGGCAGGGCAGCTCAGTCCCGTGATTTGCACATCCTGTGCCATGTGGGATATCCTGGACACTTCTTGCGGCCTGGACGACCACGTGTGCAGGAAGTGTCGCCAACTGCAGCAATTCGAGCTCCGGGTTTTGGAGCTTGCGCGGCAGCTGGAGTCACTACAGTGCATCCGCGAGGCTGAGAAATACTTGGAAAGCACGTTTCTAGAAGTGGTCACCCCGCAGCCTCAGAATGTGCAGGCAGAGAGGGAATGGGTGACCACCAGACAGAGAAGGAGGACCAGGCAGGTAGGGCAGGAATCCCCAGAGTGCATCTTGCTCGCTAACCGGTTCACAGTTCTGGAAACTGGTGGGGGTGATGGCTCCTCTGGGGAGAGCAGCCAGAGCCAAGGCCACGGCACCACGGGTGGCTCAGCTGCACAGAGGGGGAGGAAGAAGAGTGGAAGCGCAATAGTGATAGGGGATTCATTGGTTAGGGGAACAGATAGGTGTTTCTGCGGATGCAGACGTGACTCCAGGATGGTATGTTGCCTCCCTGGTGCCAGGATCAAGGATGTCACTGAGCGGCTGCAGGACACTCTGAGGGGGGAGGGTGAGCAGCCAGAGGTCATTGTCCATATCGGTACCAACGACTTAGGCAGAAAGAGGGATGAGGTCCTGTAGGCAGACTATCGGGAGCTAGGAAAGAGATTAAAAAGCAGGACCTGAAAGGTAGTAATCTCTGGATTACTCCTGGTGCCACGTGCTAGTGAGTACAGGAATAGGAGGATAGAACAGATGAATGCGTGGCTGGCGAGATGGTGCAGGAGGAAGGGCTTTAGATTCCTGAGGCATTGGGACCATTTCTGGGGAAGGTGGGACCTGTACAAGCCGGACGGGTTACACCATAACAGAGCCGGGACCAATATTCTCGCGGGGAGGTTTGCTAGTGCTGTTGGGGAGGGTTTAAACTAGCTTGGCAGGGGGATGGGCACCAGCATGTAGGAGTGGGGGGGAGGAATGGGGTGCATGGAAGATTGAGTGTGTTGGATGGTACTGGAGCGGAAGGTAATGCTGGAGGCGGAAGTAGTACCATATTAGATAGGAGCAGGCTAAGAAAGACTACGAAAAATTCAAAAATGGGTTTAGAATGCATGTACGTAAACGCACAAAGTGTGGTGAATAAAGTTGGTGAGCTACAAGCACAATTAGCCGTGTGGCAATATGATGTTGTGGCAATAACGGAAAAGTGGCTTAAAAACGGTGAGAACTGGGCACTTAATATTCAAGGGTACTCAAGGTGTTCAGAAAAGATAGGGAAGGAAAAAAGGGAGGTGGTGTGGCTGTGCTGATTAAGGAAGACATTGTAGTTTTGGAAAGGGAGAATGTTCTTGAGGGGACAAGGACAGAATCCATTTGGTTAGAGTTGAGGAGCAAAAAGGGTGTGATCACGCTATTGGGGGTATTCTACAGGCCTCCAAATAGTGAGAGGGAGGTAGAGGAGCAAATCTGCAGGGAAATCGCAGAGATATGCAAGAGCTATAGAGTGGTGATATTGGGGGACTTTAATTACCCAAATATCATAAGAACATAAGAACATAAGAAATAGGAGCAGGAGAAGGCCAATTGGCCCCTCGAGCCTGCTCCGCCATTCAATAAGATCATGGCTGATCTGATCCTAACCGCCAATCTACTATCACAGAACCATCTCCTGAACCTAACAGAATTGGACACACGAAATAGGAGCAGGATCAGGCTACACGGCCCCTGGGCCCGCTGTGCTACCCACAGGGCCATGACCGATCCGAACCTAGACTCATGTCCAAATTCCTGCCCGCTCCCCGTAACCTTAATTCCCTTTACTTCTAGGAAACTGTCTATTTCTGTTTTAAATTTATGTAATGATGTAGCTTCTACAGCTTTTTGGGGCAGCATATTCCATGGACCTACCACCCTCTGAGTGAAGTAGTTCCTTCTCATCTCAGTTTTGAAAGAGCAGCCCCTTATTCTAAGACTATGCCCCCTAGTTCTAGTTTGACCCATCATCGGGAACATCCTCCCCGCATCCACCCGATCCAACCCCTTCACAATCTTATATATTTCAATAAGATCGCCTCTCATTCTTCTGAACTCCAATGAGTAGAGTCCCAATCTACCCAACCTCTCCTCATATGTCCATCCCCTCATCCCCGGGATTAACCGAGTGAACCTTCTTTGTACTGACTCGAGAGCAAGTATGTCTTTTCTTAAGTATGGACACCAAAACTGTATGCAGTATTCCAGGTGCGGTCTCACCAATACCTTGTACAACTGAAGCAATACCTCCCTATTTTTATATTCTATCCCCCTAGCAATGAAAGCCAACATTCCATTGGCCTTCTTAATCACTTGCTGCACCTGCATACTAACCTTTTGAGTTTCGTGCACCAGGACCCCCAGATCCCTTTGTACTTCAGTACTTTCCAATTTCTTGCCATTAAGATAATAACTTGCTCTACTATTTTTCCTGCCAAAGTGCATAACCTCACACTTTCCAGTATTGTATTCCATCTGCCAAATCTCTGCCCACTTACTTAGCCTGTCTATGTCCCCTTGCAGATTTTTTATGTCCTCCTCACTCACTACTTTCCCTCCCATCTTAGTATCATCTGCAAACTTTGATATGTTACACTCGGTCCCCTCCTCCAAATCGTTAATATAGATTGTAAAGAGTTGGGGACCCAGCACTGACCCCTGCGGAACACCACTAGTTACTGATTGCCAGTCTGAGAATGAACCATTTATCCCAACTCTCTGCCTTCTGTTAGATAGCCAATCCTCTATCCATGCCAGAATATTACCCCCAATCCCGTGATTTTTTATCTTAAGCAATAATCTTTTGTGTGGCACCTTGTCAAATGCCTTTTGGAAGTCTAAATACACCACATCCACTGGTTCCCCTTTATCCACCCTGTATGTTACTTCCTCAAAGAACTCCAGCAAATTTGTCAAACATGACTTCCCCTTCATAAAACCATGCTGACTTTGTCCTATTAAATTATGATTATCCAAATGTCCCGTTACTGTCTCCTTAATAATGGACTCCAAAATTTTACCTACCACAGATGTTAGGCTAACCGGTCTATAGTTTCCAGCCTTCTGTCTACTGCCCTTTTTAAATAAGGGTGTTACATTATCGATTGGGGTAATGCTAGGGTAAAGGGAAAGGAGGGGGAGGAATTTCTGAAATGTGTTCAGGAGAATTTCCTTGACCAGTATGTTCTTGGCCCAACTAGGAAGGAGGCATTGCTGGATCTGGTGCTGGGGAATGAGGTGGGCCAGGTCGACCAAGTGTCTATGGGAGAACACTTGGGTACGAGTGATCATCGTATCATAAGATTTAGATTAGCAATGGAGAAGAGCAAGGAACAATCTAGAGTGGAACTTCTAAGCTGGAATAGGGCTAACTTCAATGGGATGCGAAAGGATCTAGCCAGGGTAAAATGGAACCAAAGACTGACAGGAAAAACTGTAACGGAACAATGGGTGATCTTTAAGGAGGAGATGTTCCAAGTACAGGCCAGGTACATTCCAACAAGAGGGAAGGGTAAGGGAACCAAAGCAAGGGCTCCTTGGATGACGAGGGAGATAGAGAAGATGATGAAACAAAAAAGAGGGTGTATGATGAATGTCAGGTGAATTCTTCAAGGGAGAACCAGACCAAACACAATAAGTTGAGAGGAGAAGTGAGGATGAAAATAAGATTGGCAAAGAAAGAATATGAGAGTAGAATGGCGGTTAACATAAAAGGGAACCCAAAAATCTTCTACTGGCATGTAAACAGTAAGCGGGTAGTAAGAGGCGGGATGGGGCCTGTTAGAGGCAAAGAAGGTGATATATGCTTAGAGGCACAGGGCAAGGCTAGAATACTCAATGAGTACTTCGTATCGGTGTTTACTAAGGAGGTGGATGCTGACAAAATATCGGTAGAAGTGGAAAAGGTAGCGGCAATGGAAGGGATGAAAATTGATAGACAGGATGTACTAGAAAGACTGGGTATGCTTAGAGTGGATAAGTCGGCTGCTCCAGATGGCTTGCATCCCAGGTTGCTAAGGGAATTGGGGGAGGAGATAGCAGAAGGGCTTGCCATAATTTTCCAATCTTCCCTAGATGCAGGGGAGGTGCTTGAGGATTGGAAAGTGGAAAATGTGACACCGTTGTTCAAGAAAGGGTGTAACGACAATCCTAGTAACTACAGGCCGGTCAGTTTAACATCAGTGGTGGGTAAAGTTTTAGAAACAATAATCAAGGAAAAAATTAACGGGCACTTGGAGAAGTTTAAGCTAATTAAGGAGAGCCAACACGGATTTGTAAAAGGCAGATCGCGTTTGACTAATCTAATTGAATTTTTTGATCAAGTAACAGGGAGGATTGATGAAGGGAATGCAATGGATATTGTCTACATGGATTGTATAAGGTGTTTGACAAAGTTCCACATTGAAGGCTGGTTAACAAAATTGAGGCTCATGGAATAGGTGGGTCAGTGGCAGCTTGGATAAAGAATTGGCTTAAGGACAGAAAACAGCAAGTTGTGGTAAATGGCTGTTTTTCAGACTGGAGGATGGTAGACAGTGGTGTTCCCCAAGGGTCAGTGCTTGGGCCACTGCTTTTTTGATATATATAAATGACCTGGATATTGGAATACAGAGTAGAATTTCTAAATTTGCTGATGACACCAAACTTGGGGGTGTGGCAAACAGTGAGGATGATACCAATCGACTGCAACAGGACATAGAAAGGCTAGTAGAATGGGCAGACAAGTGGCAGATGAAATTTAATACAGAGAAGTGTGAGGTGATGCATTTTGACAGAAGGAACAGGGAGAGGCAATATACACTTAATGGCACAGTTTTAAAGAGTGTGCAGGGACAGAGGGACCTGGGAGTTAATGTGCATAGGTCCCTGAAGGTGGCGGGACATATTGAGAGAGTGGTTAGCAAAGCATATGGGATCTTGGGCTTCATAAATAGAGGTATTGAGTGCAAGAGTAGAGAAGTTATACTGAACCTTTATAAAGCGCTGGTTAGGCCACAACTGGAGTATTGCATCCAGTTCTGGTCACCACACTTTAGGAAGGATGTGAAGGCACTTGAGAGGGTGCAGAGGAGATTTACCAGAATGGTTCTGGGGATGGGGGATCTTAGCTACAAGGACAGTAAACATTGGTCCCTTAGAGGATGAGAATAGGGAATTAATAATAGGGAACGGGGAAATGGCAGAGTCTCTGAACAACTATTTTGTATCTGTCTTCAAGGTAGAAGGCACTAACAACATCCCAATAATGGATAATCAAGGGGCCACAGGGAGTGGGGGACTAAAGACAATGGGGGAAAAATTAGGTCGCGCCCCATTTGGGGCGCAAATATCGTCTGGACGCAAATATTAGCGCCTGGCGCTAATTATCGCCACTGACTGGAAACTTCACTTTTACCGCCCCGGGAGGTGAGTGGAGCGCTAAATCAGGCGCTGCACACCTGTCTTAAGGCGCAAAGGCCGAGCAGTGAGGCGCTAACTCAGCGCGCGAGCGCAGCGCAGGTGCTGCCAGTTAGCGAGGGAACACAGACACACTGGCGCCGGACACTTCTTAAAGCGGAGGGGGCCAACTTGCTCCCCAGCCACACCCTGCTCATTGCAGCCTTGAATCTCGGCCTGGAGAGACCTGTGAATCCATTTTGCTGCCAAGGATGGAGAGGGTGAGAGAACGAGCTCATCGCTTCACCGAGCGGGCCTTGGATGCTCTGGTTGGCGCGGTGGAGCGCAGAAGATGTATACTGTTCCCTGAGAGTGGCAGGAGGCCTTTGCCACGCGAGTTCAGAAGAGTGTGGAGGGAGGTGGCTCAGAGCGTCTCCTCCAGGAGCATGGTGCCCAGGACCCATACTCAATGCCGCAAAAAGTTCAACGACCTCACTCGGGTCGTCAGGGTGAGTGGCTTTTTCTCAATACCTCTCCATCCCTCCATCTCAACCTCACTCTATGGCCAGAGGGTCTTAAAACCCCAATGCACAACACTCATCCAACACCTATGGCCCTTTCATGAAACACACACACACATTCCACACTTTGCATACAGTAAGGGCTATTCACCTATGGGAGGCACATCAGGCAAGACCATGGCTGCATACAGTAAGGGCTATTCACCTATGGGAGGCACATCAGGCAAGACCATGGCTGTATATTTACTCAGATGCTGTCCTTTTTCTTACAGGCCAAGCTGGCGCATAATCGGAGACAGCAGCAACGGACAGGTGGAGGGCGGCCTCAGCTGCAACCCCTCAGCGATCTTGAGGAGCGCGTCCACAGGATTGTGGCAAGCCGGGTGATCGGTCCCGTCGCCACTGGAGACGCCGACCCCGTTCTGGACAGCAATGGTAAGGTCATCACCTTTTTGTCCTCTGTCCTTCCACTTGTCCCTCACAACACCAGCCTTTGACACTTTCAATCCAACTTGCTAACTCGCTGCACTTATTCCTCCCTTACTGCCACCCTGTCCTCACGCTAAAGCCACTCTTGTACCTCCCTGCTTTCAGATGGTGATTCACCAGCTGAGGAGACGGGCCCTGAAGCTGCCACTGGGAGTGAAGCTGCAGCCGAGGAGGAAGAGGAAGCCGGAGCATCAGTGCCACCCTCTCCTGAGGAAGCCCATGCCCACACTGGGAACACGCCTTCCCTGGAGGGGAGCAGGGGGGAAGGGTCTGATGAGGGTGAAGCTCCAGGACACAGCGGGCTGCAGCAACGCCATGGGGGTAGGGAAGAACGGGGGCCTTCTCCCCAGAGGGAGAGTATGCCAGACACTCCTACTGCAATGGACGCAGAGGAGGAGCGGCTGATCGCAGAAATGAACACCCAGGCGGTGGGCATGCACACTGAGCTCATGGGTGCAGTGGGAAGGGTGCCCGAATGCATTGAGTCACTGGCAAGGAGTGTGGAGCACTTCGCTGTAGCACAGGCGGATGCCACACTAACGCTTAGTGCTGCAATTCAGTCACTGGCTGCCGTGATCCCATCTGAGACTGCTCTCATGCAGACTCAGATTGAGGCCACGCGAGCACAGACTGCTGCCAACCTCGATGGTTCGTTCACATGTCCCCGGGGCTGTCACCGCGCCGCAGCAGGCCAGCAATCTGTTCTCCAGCAGATTGCTCCGGATGCTGAAGTGCTGCCCCGTGGGAGTGCCAGTGTGTCGGGCGAGCAGGGAGTTGCTGTCCTCTCTCACGATGACAGCATTCCTCCTGCCAACACTGTCACTTCTCCACTGCACTTGCCACCGCCTGTAGGACAGACTGCTGCCGCCCATGCAGAGTTGGTGCAGTCTGCAGCCGGGCCCTCCAGGCCCAGAACTGGTCGAGGCCGTCCTTCAGGGGCATCTGCAGTGTCAGGGTCTGACGAGCAGCAGCCTTCCACCAGCCTTGCTGCAGCCACTGAGGTCCCATTACGGAGGAGCAGTAGGGTTAGAAGGGGGGAAGTGCGCAAGGGAAGGAGATCACCCTCGAAGGGCAAAAAGTAGGAGGTGTGACAAAATGCTGGTCATTTTTTTATTAAAGGTCGAGGTTCATGGTCCAACTTTTGTTTAGTGTTTTGGACATTATCTCCAGGTTGTGAGAACCAGTTATGTTATTGACTGTTTTTTTGTGTTTATTTCTATGAGTTTGTCATGAGGAATTGACACACACAGAGTTTGTAAAATAAATAAGTTTCTGTATTCAAAATATACATGGTTGGTGGTTGGAATTATTGGTGCCTTGGCCGGCTTAGGGGTTGCGTGCTGGGTTCATTGATGTTGTTAGCAATGGCAGAAGCCATTTCCACAGCAGGGGCCCTAGAAGCGGCTTGCTATTAGCCGTTGACGGACGGCCCTTGCAGTTTCACCATTGTGGGCCGCCCTCCCGCCTTGGTGCTGCTGATGATCATCCTCCTCGTCCTCTTCCTCCTCTTCCTCCTCCTCCTCTGGTGGTTCTCCAAGGCCTGGTGGCATTGGCTGGGTCCTGAGGATTGCCATGTTATGCAACATGCAGCACACAACTACGAAGTTGGATACTCGCTCAGGCGAGTACTGCAGGGCTCCTCCAGAATGGTCGAGACAGCGGAACCGTTGCTTCAGCACGCCGATTGTGCGCTCAATTATGTTCCTGGTAGCTTGATGGCTCTCATTGTACCGCAGTTCAGCAGGGGTGTTGGGCGTACGGAGCGGTGTCATCAGCCAGGTGCTCAATGCATACCCCTTGTCCCCGAGAAGCCAACCAACTGGCTGATGCGGTGCCTCGAAAAGTTCTGCCACAGTAGTCTGGCGCAGGATAAAAGCATCGTGGCAGCTGCCAGGATAGTGGGCATTGACAGCGAGTATCAGCTGTCTGTGGTCACAGACCAACTGAACATTCAAGGAATGGAACCCCTTTCTGTTCCGGAATTCCTCGGCATTCTCATGCGGAGCACGCAAAGCCACATGCGTGCAGTCAATGGCGCCCTGCACCATGGGGAAGCCCGCTACCCTCGCAAAGCCCAGAGCGCGGTCACGCTGCTTGTCTGGGGTCATGGGGAAAGAGACGAACTCTCGTCTCCTTTTAAAGAGGGCATTTGTGACCTGCCGGATGCAGCAATGCACCGCGAACTGGGAGATATTGGCGAGGTCCCCAGCAGCAGCTTGAAATGAGCCAGTAGCGTAGAAGTTGAGAGCCACTGTGACCTTCACTGCCACCGACAGAGACGTCCTGGACCTCAGTTGAGGCTGCAGATCTGGCTGCAGCAGGTGGCAGAGCTCAGTGACCACCTCCTTGCTGAATCGCAGCCTTCGCAAACACAGCTCCTCAGACATATGAAGGTAGGAGAGCTGTTCACGATATACCCTGGGAGGGTAAGCTCTCCTGTACATATGCCTGTTGGCCCTCCTCCGTCTGGCCATCATTGCCACTCTCTCTCTGCGTCTCTGTGTCCTCCGATTCAGCTGGAGCAGGACGACGCCCCCAATCAGTGCAGCCCCCATAGTCTCTTTGCAAGCAAAGTAATGAAGGACAGCAACTAAAGTACTAGCGAAGTTAGGATCAGTAGGCAAAACTACCTCACAAAGCGTTGAGTCAATGCAGAAGTCTCTCTTTCTCTCTCTCCGAATCTCTCTCTCTCTCTCAGAACGAGTGGTGCAAAAATGTCCACCACAGAAAAAGACAGGAAGAGGCCCCCTTTAAATAGCGCCCCCCCCCAGCCCCACAGCGATTGATAGCGTTCCAGTCTTCCGGTTGTTGGATGCGCCAGGCGGTAAGGCAGGGGGCGCCACTCAATTTCCGCTCCGGGGCGCCACAAGGGCGTTGCACCATGGAATGACGTCACAATCTGCGCGCGCAGGTGGTCGCAGCGGTAAGGTTTAGCGCCGCCGCACAATCTCTAGTTAAGTTCCCGAGCGGCGCAAACATCGCTGCGCCCGGGCGTTAGCGGCTTTGCGCCCCATTAGCGCCCTCTTAAGGCGCTAACGGGAGGCGCAACCAACTGAATTTTTACCCCAATCACTATCACTAATGAAAAAATACTTGGTAAAATAATGGGGCTAAAAGATGACAAGTCCCCTGGACCAGATGGCCTGCATCCCAGAATCTTATAAGAAGTGACTGCAGAGATAGTGGATGCATTGGTTGCAATATACCAAAATTCCCTAGACTCTGGAGAGGTCCCAGCGGATTGGAAAACCGCAAATGTAACACCCCTATTTAAGAAAGGAGGGAGACAGAAAGCAGGAAACTATAGACCAGTTAGCCTAACATCTGTTGTTGGGAAAATGCTGGAGTCATTCATTAAGGAAGCAGTAGCAGGGCATTTGGAAAATCATAATGCAGTCAAGCAGAGTCAGCATGGTTTTATGAAAGGGAAATCATGTTTAACAAATTTGCTGGAGTTCTTTGAGGATGTAACGAGCTGGTTAAATAAGGGTGAGCCAGTGGATGTGGTGTATTTGGATATCCAGAAGGCATTCGATAAAGTGCTACATAAAAGCTTACTGCATAAGATAAGAGCTCACGGAGTTGGGGGTAATATGTAAGCATGGATAGAGAATTGGCTAACTAACAGAAAGCAGAGAGTCGGGATAAATGGGTCATTTTCTGGTTGGCAAACGGTAACTAGTGGGGTGCCACAGGGATCGGTGCTGGGGCCTCAATTATTTACAATCTACATTAATGACTTGGATGAAGGGACCGAGTGTAATGTAGCCAAGTTTGCAGATGATACAAAGATGGGTGGGAAAGCAAGTTGTGCAGAGGACTCAAAGAATCTGCAAAGGGATATAGACAGACTAAGTGAGTGGGCAAACATTTGGCAGATGGAGTATAATGTGGGAAAGTGCGAGGTTATCCACTTTGGCAGGAAAAATAAAAAAGCAAATTATTATTTAAATGGAGAGAGATTACAAAATGCTACAGTTCAGAGGGGTCTGGGGGTCCTTGTACATGAAACACAAAAAGTTAGCATGCGGGTACAGCAAGTAATCAAAAAGGCAAATGGAATGTTGGCTTTTATTGCAAGGGGGTTGGAGTATAAAAGCAGGGAAGTCCTGCTACAACTGTACAGGGTATTGGTGAGACCACACCTTGAGTACTACGTCCAGTTTTGTTCTCCTTATTTAAGGAAGGATATACTTGCATTGGAGGCAGTTCAGAGACGATTCACTTGGTTGATTCCTGAGATGAGGGGTTTGACTTATGAAGAAAGGTTGAGCAGGTTGGGCCTATACTCATTGGAATTTAGAAGAATGAGAGGTGATCTTATTGAAACATATAAGATACTGAGGGGGCACGACAAGGTAGATGCAGAGAGGATGTTTCCCCTCGTGGGGAAATCTAGAACACGGGGGCACAGTTTTAGAATAAAGGGTCGCCCTTTTAGAACTGAGATGAGGAGGAATTTCTTCTCTCAGAGGGTCGTAAATCTGTGGAATTCTCTGCCCCAGAGAGCCGTGGAGGCTGGGTCATTAAATACATTTAAGGTGGAGATAGACAGATTTTTGCAAGATAAGGGAGTGAAGGGTTATGGGGAGCAGGCAGGGAAGTTGCTTTGAGCCCAAGATCAACCATGATCTAATTGAATGGCAGAGCAGGCTCAAGGGGCCAAGTGGCCTATTCCTGCTCCTATTTCTTATGTTCTTATGTTTTCATTAGAGCAAAGGAGGTTGAGGGGTAATTTGATAGAGGTGTACAAGATTATGACGGGTTTGGATAGGCTAGACGGGGAAAGGCTGTTCCCACTAGATGATGGTATAAGGACTAGGGGACACAGATTTAAGGTTTTGGGCAAGAGATACAGGGGGGATGTGAGGAAAAACTTTTTTACGCAGCGAGTGGTGAGGACCTGGAACTCGCTGCCGACGGAAGTGGTGGAAGCAGACACACTCAATGTTTTCAAGGGGAGACTGGATCGGCATTTGAGGGAAATAAACTTGCAGGGCTACAGGGATAGAGCGGGGGAATGGGACTGACTGGATTGCTCTATAGAGAGCCGGCACAGACTCGATGGGCCGAATGGCCTCCTTCTGTGCCGTTATGAATCTATGGGGGAAAAATTCGGTATCGCCCCGTCTGGGGCGCAATTATCGGCCGGGCGCAAAGTTTAGCGCCTGGCGCTAATTATCACCTCCGACTGCAAACTTAGCTTCTATCGCCCCTGGAGGTGATTGGAGCGCTAAATCAGGCGCTGCACACCTCTCTTAAGGTGCTAACGCCGAGGAGCGAGGCGCTACCTCAGAGCGCTGGCGAAGCTCATGTGATTTCAGTCAGCAATGGAACACAGACACACTGGTGCCAGCCAGTTCTTAAAGGGGAGGATCGATCTTGCTCTCCAGCCACACCCTGCTCATTGCAGCCTTGAATCTCGGCCTGGAGAGACCTGTACATCAATTCTGCTGGAAAGAACAATGGAGAGGCCCAGGGAAAGAGCTCAGAGTGCAGCCCCCATAGTCTCTTCTAAATGGATGCAAGGAAGGTCAAATCAAAATGAACCTGCAAAGTGCTGCTCAGTACCCAAAACACCTTCATACAGCGTTGAATCTCTCCAGAAGTCTCTCTCTCTCAGAATGCGTGGAGCAAAATTGCCGCCGACAAAAAAAGGCAGGAAGTGGTCGCCTTTAAATAGCGCTCCCCCAGTCCCTTCCCGACTGTAAAACGTACCCCTCAACCTGTCGTTGCTAGCGGCAGGCGGTAAGGCAGGGGGCGCCACTCAATATTCGGTCCGGGGCGTTGCACGCTCGACTGACATCACGATCTGCGGGCACAGGAGATCGTGGCGGTAGTGTTTAGCGCCGCCGCAAAATGTCTGGTCAATTTCGCGAGTGGCGCATACATCGCCGCGCCCAGGCGCTAGTTGCTTTGCGCCCCATTAGCGCCCTCTTAGGGTGCTAATGGGAAGCACAAAGCAACCGAATTTCCCCCCCCCTGAGTATGACTATGACTCTCTCTCTGCCCCATCTCTCTCGCTCTATCCCCATTCTCTCTCCCCCCTCCATTCTCTCTCTCTCTCTGCCCCAATCTTTCACTGCCTCTCTTGCACACATATTCTGGTATCAGTCCAATTATGGAATGAGTGACTGGGAACTCAGTTCGCATATCTGGAGCTCAGGATTTGGATGTAATTCTGGGATGGATGCATGGAGCACAGTATGATTCACCATGTTGCTATGCTTGTTTCCATGGTACAGAGTGGTTGCTATACAGGTCTTCATATTGCAACTGATTTTCTATTATGTTTGTGCAATGGTTGTTTTGCTGGTCCCAGTGACACCTCACGTGTGTCTCCGATTGGGTGAGTTAACACCCCCAGCTGTTGTGCCCCACGAACTAGCCTTGTTCAACATCCAAGTTTGTGTGGGAGTCGCTGGTTAGGCTGATGAGGGTCTCTCACCCGCAAGTTGATTCACTGCCAATTACAACAGGTAGCTTCTACAAGTAAAACTGGCATTCTGCTCTGCAGTGCTAACTTGCAGTACTATCCCCCACTAATACCCCACAGTAATACTCCACATACCATCCTCTACTAATACCCCACAGTAATACTCCACATACTATCCCCCACTAATACCCCACAGTAATACTCCACATACTATCCCACATTAATACCGCACAGTGATACTCCACATACTATCCCCCACTAATACCATACCGTGATACTTCACATACTATCCCACACTAATACCCCACAGTAATACTCCACATACTATCCCACACTAATACTGCACAGTGAGATTCCACATACTATCCCCCACTAATACCCCACAGTAATACTCCACATACTATCCCACACTAATACCCCACAGTAATACTATCCCACACTAATACCCCACAGTAATACTCCACATACTATCCCCCACTAATACCATACCGTGATACTCCACATACTATCCCACAGTAATACCCCACAGTAATACTCCACATACTATCCCACAGTAATACTCCAGAGTAATACTCCAAATACTATCTCATAGTAATACTCCAGAGTAATACTCCAGAGTATGACCGCTCCCCCCCACCAGTAATACCCCACAGATTAATAAAAATAAATAGAGGTATGGTGTATAAAAGCAAGGAAGTTATGCTAAACCTTTATAAGAACATAAGAAATAGGAGCAGGAATAGGCCACTTGGCCCCTCGAGCCTGCTCCGCCATTCAATAAGATCATGGCTGATCTTGGGCTCAAAGCAACTTCCCCGCCCGCTCCCCATAACCCTTCACTCCCTTATCTTGCAAAAATTTGTCTATCTCCACCTTAAATGTATTTAATGACCCAGCCTCCACAGAGAATTCCACAGATTTGCGACCCTCTGAGAAGAAATTCCTCCTCATCTCAGTTCTAAAAGGGCGACCCTTTATTCTAAAACTGTGCCCCCGTGTTCTAGATTTCCCCACAAGGGGAAACATCCTCTCTGCATCTACCTTGTCGTGCCCCCTCAGTATCTTATATGTTTCAATAAGATCACCTCTCATTCTTCTAAATTCCAATGAGTATAGGCCCAGCCTGCTGAACCTTTACTCATAAGTCAACCCCCTCATCTCTGGAATTAACCTAGTGAATCGTCTCTGAACTGCCTCCAATGCAAGTATATCCCTCTTTAAATAAGGAGACCAAAACTGTACGCAGTACTCAAGGTGTGGTCTCACCAATACCCTGTACAGTTGTAGCAGGACTTCCCTGCTTTCATACTCCAACCCCTTTGAAATAAAGGCCAACATTCCATTTGCCTTTTTGATTACTTGCTGTACCCGCATGCTAACTTTTTATGTTTCATGCACAAGGACCCCCAGGTCCCTCTGAACTGTAGCATTTTGTAATCTCCATTTAAATAATAATTTGCTTTTTTATTTTTCCTGCCAAAGTGGATAACCTCGCACTTTCCCACATTATACTCCATCTGCCAAATGTTTGCACACTCACCTAGCCTGTCTATATCCCTTTGCAGGTTCTTTGAGTCCTCTGCACAACTTGCTTTCCCACCGATCTTTGTATCATCTGCAAACTTGGCTACATTACACTCGGTCCCTTCATCCAAGTCATTAATATAGATTGTAAATAGTTGAGGCCCCAGCACCGATCCCTGTGGCACCCCACTAGTTACCGTTTGCCAACCAGAAAATGACCCATTTATCCCGACTCCCTGCTTTCTGTTAGTTAGCCAATTCTCTATACATGCTAATATATTACCCCCAATTCCGTGAGCTCTTATCTTCTGCAGTAACCTTTTATGTGGCACTTTATCGAATGCCTTCTGGAAATCCAAATACACCACATCCACTGGTTCACCTTTGTCCACCCTGCTTGTTACCTCCTCAAAGAACTCCAGCAAGTTTGTTAAACATGATTTTCCTTTCATAAAACCATGCTGACTCTGCTGGTTAGGCCCCAGCTGGAGTATTGTGGTCAATTCTGGGCACCACACTTTAGGAAAGATGTTAAGGCCTTGGAAAGGATGCAGAGGAGATTTACTAGAATGGTACCAGGGATACGGGACTTCAGTTATATGGAGAGACTAGAGCAGAGAAGGTTAAGGGGAGATTTGATAGAGGTGTTCAAAATTACAAGGGGTTTTGATAGAGTAGATAGGGCGAAACTGTTTCCACTGGCAGGAGGGTCGGTAACCAGAGGACACAGATTTAAGGTAATTGGCTAAAGACCAGAGGAGAGATGAGAATTTTTTTAATGCAGCGAGTTGTTATGATCTGGAAAGCTCTACCTGAAAGGGCGGTGGAAACAGATTCAATAATAACTTTCAAAAAGAAATTGGATAAATACTTTGAAGGGGAAAATTTTGCAGGGCTATGAGGAAAGAGCAGGGGAGCGGGACTAATTGGACATCTCTTTCAAAGAGCTGGCACAAGCACGATGGCCTGAATGGCCTCCTTCTGTGCTGTAAGATTCTATGATTCTCTTCTATGGGTACCCCACAGTAATCGTCCATGGTTAAACACATAATATTAGTCTACAATAACTAGTCCACACTATTACTCAACAGTAATAGTCTGTGGTAATGCTATGCATTAATGCTCAGTGTTAATGCTGTCTGTTAATTCTTAATTTGAATTACTTCAGAATAATTAACAGTGTTATGTTCTGTTAGTGCTCTCTGTTCATACTGAATGTTAAGTACTCCTTATTAATGCTCTGACTTATTGCCCTGCATTAATATTCTTCACTAATGTTACTATTCTGTGCTAATACTCTGATAATTACTTCACCATAATAGTCTATGTTAATAATCCATGCTAATACTTTGGGTTGGATAATGTGCTACTTGGTGTGGACGTGCATTGGGTATGACCAGCCTGAGGAGTGGTGAACAGTTGTTTTTCAGACCGGAGGGAAGTATACAGTGGTGTTCCCCAGGGGCCGGTATTAGGCCCACTGTTCTTTTTGATATATATTAAATGACCTAGACTTGGGTATACAGGGCATAATTTCAAAGTTTGCAGATGACACGAAACTTGGAAATGTAGGAGGATAGTAACAGATTTCAGGAGGACATAGACAGACTGGTGAAATGGGCAGACACATGGCAGATGAAATTTAATGCAGAGAAGTGTGAAGTGACGTATTTTGGTCAGAAGAATGAGGAGAGGCAATAGAAACTAAATGGTACACTTTTAAAGGGGGTGCAGGAACAGAGGGACCTGGAGGTGTACGTACACAAATCTTTGACAGTGGCAGGACAAGTTGAGAAGACTGTTAAAAAAGCATATGGGACCATTGGCTTTATTAATGGAGGCATAGGGCTGGATTTTCATTGACCTGTGGAGGCGGGTTTGGAGGCGTGTGGGGGGTTAAAATTGCGAAAACTGGCGGGCGGGCACAAATCCACCTCCATCCCGCCTCCACGCAATTTTCATTAAATCGTGTCTGCTGGTCCCGACTCCGTCCCGCCTTTAAGAGGCGGGATAGGCTGTTAAGGCCCTTAACAAGCACTAAATTGGCTCTAAAATGCCATTTTGAAAGGCCTTTGTGATTTTAACCCTTGATCTACGTGAAGCACGCCTGTTCTGAACCACGATTGTGAAACCTGGCGGGAGCACATTTGGATAGCTGACTATCAGCTGCAGGTCCACTATTACAACGGAGATGTGATGAAGGTAGTAGTAGTATTAGGTCTGAAAGTCGCCTCTGATGCTGCTGCATTGAAGATCTTCAGCGACTGTCTGGCCTTTGCTGTGAGAGGACCTGGTTGCAAAAACAATCAATCTCTCTCTCTCTCTGAGTTGCTGCTCATTTTGCATCCAGGTCCTCTCACAGCAAAGGCCAGGCAGTCTCTGACCTGCAATGCAGCAGCAATGATGACATAATCAGAGGCGACTTTCAGACTGAAACCACTAATTGGTTCATGGGTTCCCACATGCTGGAACTCAATTGCCCAATTAGGTGAAAATTGCATCAATCTCCCACATCCAATTGCAGTCGGGTGGATAACACGAAATGCGGATGACACGACCCCAACCCGCCCCAGTATCAAAATCCAGCCCATAGAGTACAAAAGCAAGGAAGTTGTGCTAAACCTTTATAAAACACTGGTTAGGCCTCAGCTGACGTATTGGGCTGGATTTTCATTGACCCGTGGAGGCGGGTTTGGAGGCGTGTGGGGGGTTAAAATTGCGAAAACTGGCGGGCGGGCACAAGTCCGCCTCCATCCCGCCTTTACGCAATTTTCATTAAATCGTGTCTGCTGGTCCCGACTCCGTCCCGCCTTTAAGAGGCGGGATAGGCTGTTAAGGCCCTTAACAAGCACTAAATTGGCTCTATAATGCCATTTTGAAAGGCCTTTGTGATTTTAACCCTTGACCTACGTGAAGCACGCCTGTTCTGAACCACGATTGTGAAACCTGGCGGGAGCACATTTGGATAGCTGACTATCAGCTGCAGGTCCACTATTACAACGGAGATGTGATGAAGGTAGTAGTAGTATTAGGTCTGAAAGTCGCCTCTGATGCTGCTGCATTGAAGGTCTTCAGAGACTGTCTGGCCTTTGCTGTGAGAGGACCTGGATGCAAATAAACTCTCTCTCTCTCTCTCTCTCTCAGCAGACTTAGAGTTGCTGCTCATTTTGCATCCAGGTCCTCTCACAGCAAAGGCCAGGCAGTCTCTGACCTTCAATGCAGCAGCAATGATGACATCATCAGAGGCGACTTTCAGACTGAAACCACTAATTGGGTCATGGGTTCCCACATGCTGGAACTCAATTGCCCAATTAGGTGAAAATTGCATCAATCTCCCACATCCAATAGCAGTCGGGTGGATAACACGAAATGCGGATGACACGACCCCAACCCACCCCAGTATCAAAATCCAGCCCATTGTGTCCAATTCTGAGTACCACACTTTAGGAAGGATGTCAAGGCCTTGGAGCGGGTGCAAAGGAGGTTTACTAGAATGATTACTAGCTGGTTGCCCCGCTCCATCACCAGATGAAGATTCTCTATCTCACGGCACAGTCGCATCCCATCCCGATCAGCCTCGGCTGTGAAGGCTTTGGAGCCACACTAACAATGAGAACATAAGAACTGGGAGCAAGAGTATGCCAGACAGCGCTTTGAGCCTTCTCTGCCATTCAATAAGATCATGGCTGATTTTCGACGTCAACTCCACTTTTCTGCCCGAATATTTATATTTATAATCCACCCCCAACAAACCTCGCTCCAGATGCGTTCAAGCATCAGTTCCAATGGGAACTGATGCTTGAATGCAAGGTTCAAACAGGGTCTGACCACAGACCAGGAGTTACTGAAGCCTTCAGACAGGATCTGACCACAGACCAGGAGTTACTGGACCCTGCAGACAGGGTCTGTCCACAGACCAGGAGTTACTGGACCCTTCAGACAGGATCTGACTACAGACCAGGAGTTACTGGACCTTTTAAACAGGGTCTGACCACAGACCAGGAGTTACTGGACCCTTCAGACAGGGTCTGACCACAGACATAGAAACATAGAAAAACATAGAAAAATAGGAGCAGGAGTAGGCCATTCGGCCCTTCAAGCTTGCTCCGCCATTCAATATGATCATGGCTGATCCTCTATCTCAATACCATATTCCTGCTCTCTCCCCATACCCCTTGATGCCTTTTGTGTCTAGAAATCTATCTATCTCCTTCTTAAATATATTCAGTGACTTGGCCTCCACAGCCTTCTGTGGTAGAGAATTCCACAGGTTCACCACCCTCTGATTGAAGAAATTTCTCCTCATCTCAGTCCTAAATGTCCTACCCCGTATCCTGAGACTGTGAGCCCCCGTTCTAGACCCCCCAGCCAGGGGAAACATCCTCCCTGCATCCAGTCTGTCTAGCCCTGTCAGAACTTTATACGTTTCAATGAGATCCCCTCTCATTCTTCTAAACTCTAGTGAATACAGGCCTAGTTGACACAATCTCTCCTCATATGACAGTCCTGCCATCCCTGTCTGGTGAACCTTCTCTGCACTCCCTCTATGGCAAGTATATCCTTTCTTAGGTAAGGAGACCAAAACTGCACACAGTACGCCAGGTGTGGTCTCACCAAGGCCCTGTACAACTGTAGTAAGAAATCCTTGCTCCTGTATTAAATCCTCTTGCAATGAAGGCCAACATACCATTTGCCTTCCTAACTGCTTGCTGCACCTGCATGTTTGCTTTCAGTGATTGGTATACAAGGACACCCAGGTCCCTTTGTATATCAGCATTTCCCAATCTAGCACCATTTAAATAATACTCTACCTTTCTGTTTTTCCTACCAAAGTGGTTAACTTCACATTTATCCATGTTATACTGCATCTGCCATGTATTTGCCCACTCACTCAACTTGTCTAAATCGCCTTGAAGCCTCTTTGCATCCTCTTCACAACTCACAATCCCACCTACTTTCATGTCGTCAGCAAACTTGGAAATATTACATTTGGTTCCCTCATCCAAATCATTGATATATATTGTGAATAGCTGGGGCCCAAGCACTGATCCCTGCGGTACCCCACTAGTCACCGCCTGCCACCCCGAAAAAGACCCATTTATTCCTACTCTCTGTTTCCTTTCTGTTAACCAATTTTCAATCCATGCCAGTATATTACCCCCAATTCCATGTGCTTTAATTTTGCACACTAACCTCTTATGTGGGACTTTATCAAAGGCCTTCTGAAAATCCAAATACACCACATCCACTGGTTCTCCCTTATCTATTCTACCAGTTACATCCTCAAAAAACTCCAGTAGGTTTGTGAAACACAATTTCCCTTTCAGAAATCCATGTTGACTTTGTCTAATCCCATTGATATTGTCCTGTTATCACATCCTTTAAAATAGACTCTAGCATTTTCCCTACTACTGATGTTAGGCTGTAGTCTGTAGTTCCCTGTTTTCTCCCTCCTTTTTTAAATAGTGGGGTTACATTTGCCACCCTCCAATCTGCAGGATGTGTTCCATAATCTATAGAATTTTGGACGATGACAACCAATGCATCCACTATTTCCATGGCTACCTCTTTTAGTACTCTGGGATGCAGATTATCAGGCCCTGGGGATTTATCAGCTTTCAGTCCCATTAATTTCTCCAGCACAATATTTTACTAATACTAATTTCGTTTAATTCCTCCTTCTCACTAGACCCTTGGTTCCCTAGCATTTCTGGGAAGTTATCTGTGTCCTCTTCCGTGAAGACAGAACCAAAGTATTTGTTTAATTGCTCTGCCATTTCCTTGTTCCCCATTATAAATTCTCCCATTTCTGACTGTAAGTTATATTGCAATCGCATGCACCACCAAAATCTTACATACGACCTTCTTCCGATGTGGAGCAGGGTGGGTTCAGCCAACATGAGGCACTGTCTGTGCGAGGAGAGACCAAAATCAGATGTTTCAGACACTCTCTTAATAAGGAGAATGGGTAAAAGTAGCTGCGAGTGTTGGTGAGTGATGTAACCGGTCAGCATGTAGTCAGATGGCAGCACACGAGAGCTTTGGTTTGAGGTAGGACGATACCAGGGATAATAGAGGGCCTTCTGAAAATCCAAATACACCACATCCACTGGTTCTCCCTTATCTATTCTACCAGTTACATCCTCAAAAAACTCAAGTAGGTTTGTCAAACATGATTTCCCTTTCATAAATCCATGTTGACTTTGTCTAATCCCGTTGATATTTTCCAAGTGTCCTGTTATCACCTCCTTTATAATGGACTCTCGCATTTTCCCTACTACTGATGTTAGGCTAACCGGTCTGTAGTTCCCTGTTTTCTCTTGCCCTCCTTTTTTAAATAGCGGGGTTACATTTGCCAGGAGTTACTGGACCCGTCAGACCACAGACCAGGAGTTACTGGACCCTTTAATTTTTGGATATATTTGGATTTCCAAAAGGCATTCGATAAGGTGCCACATAAAAGATTATTACACAAGATTAGAGCTCATGGGGTTGGGGGTAATATAGTAGCATGGATAGAGGATTGGTTAACAGACAGAAAACAGAGAGTAGGGATAAACGGATCTTTTTCAGGTTGGCAGGCTGTTATTAGTGGGGTGCCGCAAGAATCAGTGTTGGGGCCTCAGAGCTATTTACAATCTATATTAATGACCTAGATGAAGGGACCGAGTGTAATGTATCCAAGTTTGCTGATGATACAAAGCTAGGTGGGACAGTAAGCTGTGAGGAGAACACAAAGAGTCTGCAAAGGGATATAGATAGACTAAGTGAGTGGGCAGTAAGGTGGCAGATGGAGTATAATGTAGGAACATGTGAGGTTATTCACTTTGGGAGGAAGAATAGAAAAACAATATTTTTTAAATGGTGAGAAACTTTCAAATGTTGGTGTTCAGAGAGATTTGTGTGTCCTCGTGCAAGAAACACAGAAAGCTAGTATGCAGGTACAGCAAGCAATAAGGAAGGCAAATGGCATGTTGGCCTTTATTGCAAGGGGGTTGGAGTATAAGAGTAAGGAAGTCTTGCTACAATTGTACAGGGCCTTGGTGAGACCACACCTGGAGTACTGTGCACAGGTTTGGTCTCCTTATCTAAGGAAGAAAATGAGAAGTCGCACAACACCAGGTTATAGTCCAACAGTTTTATTTAAAATTACGAGCTTTCGGAGCTCCGCTCCTTCTTCAGGTAAAGGTACAGTGAGGGAATCGATTACACAGTATATATACACAGAGAACAATTTGTCTGCAGAGATACAATCTGTTAGGGAGGCATTACATCAAAGACACATCAGAGTACAGCTAAGACAATGAGGTGGGTCACAGGGGGTCCAACGTGTCAAATGCTGCCGTCTGCAGTTAAGCTTTTAACTTTTTCTTTTTAAAACTGGAAAAACAGACAACAATGTCGAGTCACGTTCTGTAGCGTGACATGAACCCGAGATCCCTATTGAGGCCATCCTCATGGATGCGGAACTTGGCTATCAGTTTCTGCTCGATGATTTTGCGTTGTCATGTGTCTCGAAGGCCGCCTTGGAGAACGCTAACCCGCAGATCCGAGGCTGAATGTCCTTGACTGCTGAAGTGTTCCCCAACTGGGAGGTAACAATCCTGCCTGGCGATTGTTGCGCGTTGTCCGTTCATACGTTGTCTCAGTGTCTGCATGGTCTCGCCGATGTACCATGCCGCGGTGCATTCTTTCCTGCAACGTATGAGGTAGATAACGTTGGCCGAGTCACATGAGTATGTACCATGTACCTGGTGGGTAGTGTCCTAAGGAAGGATATACTTGCCTTGGAGGTGGTGCAACGAAGGTTCACTAGATTGATTCCTGGGATGAGAGGGCTGTCCTATGATGAGAGATTGTGTAGAATGGGCTGCAACTCTCTGGAGTTTAGAAGAGTGAGAGGTGATCTCATTGAAACATACAAGATTCTGAAGGGGATTGACAGGGTAGATGCTGAGAGGTTGTTTCCCCTGGCTGGAGTGTCTAGAACTAAGGGGCATAGTCTCAGGATAGGAGGTAGACCATTTAAGACCGAGATGAGGAGGAATTTCTTCACTCAGAGGGTTGTGAATCTTTGGAATTCTCTGCCCCAGAGGGCTGTGAATGCTGAGTCTTTGAGTATATTCAAGGCAGAGATAGATAGATTTTTGGACTCTAGGGGAATTAAGGGATATGGAGATCGAGCAGGAAAGTGGAGTTGAGGTCGCTGATCAGCCATGATCTTATTGAATGGCGGAGCAGGCTCGAAGGGCTGTATAGCCTACTCCTGCTCTTACTTCTTATGTTCTTATGTTCTTAACAGACCAGGTGTTACTGACCCTTCAGACAGGGTCTGACCACAGACCAGGAGTTACTGAATCTTTTAAACAGAATCTGACCACAGACCAGGTGTTACTGGGCCCTTTAAACTCTGCACCCTCTAAGTGGGGTTCAGAGCCTGTACTGGTAGAGTTAGCAGACCCTTTTCGTGGAGTCTAACAGTGAGAGCTGGAGTCAGTCACAGTTCAGTGGAGGGGCAGTGTATATTTATAATCCACCCCAACAAACCTCGCTCCAGATGCAATGAATCGTTTTCTGGTGAGAGGGAAAGGGTTAATGAGGGACTGAGCTGTTGCTTGTGAAGGTCTTTCCTCCTTGGATTAGCCTGAGGAACCACAAGGAGGGATTGAGCTGTTGTGGCAAAACTGGGAGTATTTCTCGGGGCTGCCTGACTTGTGCTGGGGAGCACTCTGGTGTAGTGCTGTGTCACTCTGCTCCATTACCAGGCCTGCCGGCAGCTCTCCGCACAATAATGACAAACTCGATTCCAAAAATAGCCCAGTGGTGGGAAGCCTTCGTCTCCTCAAACTCTCTGAGCATGCTCGGGAAATTAGCAGAAATGTGTCAGAGTTCCTAATCTACACGGAAAAGATTGTCACTTGGAGTGAGAGCCAGAGGCGAGAGGCAGCTTGTGTGTGTGAGGGGAGCCCACTCTCCTCGCTCTTACTGTCCCACGGACAATGTCTACCTTGAAGGCGGGTGAGAATTATTTTAATCTGTGGTTGACTCGTTCGTGCGATGCTTGTTTCTCACCCAGTTTCTGCATGTCTGATCCGATGCACTGTTTAAATGTTGAAACTGCCAGCGATTTAACAAGATAGAAAAGCACAAGCAACATTAAGCCCTTTAAAGTTCATGAATTTTCTCCATTGTAATGTTTTGGATGTTTTAGTATTGACGGGGAAATATTTTTGTTGTGGCAGGTTGCGATAAAATCTTAAATATATTCTCGAAGGGTTCGGTCTTTATTTGTTCCCCAGTGTCAGGTACCCGGTGTAGTGAACACCTAGCCGACAACAGCACAAACCCAGGTAAATTTAACTTTATTTTTTCCACTGTCCTCCTTTAAATGCCTTCACTCTCACTGGGGTACGGGTCACACAGGCACTGACTCTCACTGGGGTACAGTTCCACAGGCACCGACTCTCACTGGGGTACGGGTTACACAGGCACTGACTCTCACTGGGGTACAGTTCCACAGGCACCGACTCTCACTGGGGTACGGGTTACACAGGCACTGACTCTCACTGGGGTACAGTTCCACAGGCACTGACTCTCACTGGGGTACAGTTCCACAGGCACTGATTCTCACTGGGGTACAGTTTCTTAGGCACTGACTCTCACTGGGGTACGGGTCCCACAGGCACTGACTCTCACTGGGGTACAGTTTCTCAGGAACCGACTCTCACTGGGGTACCTTTCCACAGACACTGACTCTCACTGGGGTACAGTTCCACAGGCACTGACTCTCACTGGGATACAGTTTCTCAGGCACCGACTCTCACTGGGGTACCTTTCCACAGACAGTGACTCTCACTGGGGTACAGTTCCACAGACACTGACTCTCACTGGGGTACCTTTCCACAGACACTAGCTCTTACTGGGGTACAGTTCCACAGGCACTGACGCTCACTGGGGTACAGTTTCTCAGGCACTGACTCTCACTGGGGTACCTTTCCACAGACACTGACTCTCACTGGGGTATGGGTCCCACAGGCACTGACTCTCACTGGGGTACAGTTCCACAGGCACTGACTCTCATTGGGGTACAGTTCCACAGGCACTGACTCTCACTGGGGTACAGTTTCTCAGACACTGACTCTCACTGGGATACCTTTCCACAGACACTGACTCTCACTGGGGTACAGTTCCACAGGCACTGACGCTCACTGGGGTACAGTTTCTCAGGCACTGACTCTCACTGGGGTACCTTTCCACAGACACTGACTCTCACTGGGGTACGGGTCCCACAAGCACTGACTCTCACTGGGGTACAGTTCCACAGACGCTGACTCTCACTGGGGTACGGGTCCCACAGGCACTGACTCTCACTGGGGTACAGTTCCACAGGCACTGACTCTCACTGGGGTACAGTTCCACAGACACTGACTCTCACTGGGGTACAGTTCCACAGACACTGACTCTCACTGGGGTACAGTTCCACAGGCACTGACTCTCACTGGGGTATGGGTCCCACAGGCACTGACTCTCACTGGGGTACAGTTCCACAGACACTGACTCTCACTGGGGTACAGTTCCACAGACACTGACTCTCACTGGGGTACGGGTCCCACAGACACTGACTCTCACTGGGGTACAGTTCCACAGACACTGACTCTCACTGGGGTACAGTTCCACAGACACTGACTCTCACTGGGGTACGGGTTTGACAGACACTGATCCTTGCTGAATTGTCCCGTTTTTATGTGTGGTCCTAGACTGTCCTCTTCCCTTTCACCCCAACTCTCACACACGGAAGGGATGATGGGAGGCTTGGATTCCCACCTGACCCCAGAGCTCTGAGGCCTGTTGTTGCACTCACAACTGTCCATAATGAGGTCAGTGACCTCAGCACTGTCGTGATATCAACCTGGGATATTGCTGCTCTATTTGGTGAGTTCCACACTTGGCCGTGCATTCACAAACTGAGCCATTTGAGTGAGCTTCTATTTGTGTAGTTTTTAAATTTCAGAATGAAAAATATTAGATGGCATGTTGATGCTGGTTCAGGGAGTTTATACATTGTGGAGCTGAGCTATACAGAGCAGGAGTGATGCGGGCTCCATCGCTGCATTATCCTTCATGTGCGTGGTGTAAGGAGGGGACGATCAACCAGGACGATGGCTAAACAGAGACCCCTGCTGGAAAGTTTACATGTGGGAGACGGCAGGGCGAGCTCTGCTCTGACGCCTCATATAGTGGAATGTCCCTACAACACTCAGACAGGCCTCACATTAAGAGTGACCATTTGAGTGAGGTACCAGAAGGTGGAAATATATTCAGGGGCGGGGGTATAGAGTTAGCACCTTCAGGTGAGGGGGAGAGAGTTAGCAGCTTCAGGGGAGGGGGGAGAGAGTCAGCACCTTCAGGGGAGGGGGGAAAGAGTCAGCAGCTTCAGGGGAGGGGGGAGAGAGTCAGTACCTTCAGGGGAGGGGGGAGAGAGTCAGTACCTTCAGGGGAGGGGGGAGAGAGTCAGCACCTTCAGGGGAAGGGGCAAGAGTCAGCACCTTCAGGGGAGGGGGGAAAGAGTCAGCACCTTCAGGGGAGCGGGGAGAGAGAGTCAGCACCTTCAGGGGAGCGGGGAGAGAGAGTCAGCACCTTCAGGGGAGAGAGTCAGCACCTTCAGAGGAGGGGAGAGAGAGTCAGCACCTTCAGGGGAGGGGGGAGAGAGTCAGCACCTTCAGGGGAGGGGGGAGAGAGTCAGCACCTTCAGAGGAGGGGGGAGAGAGTCAGCACCTTCGGAGTAGGGGGGAGAGAGTCAGCACCTTCAGGGGAGGGGGGAGAGTGTCAGCACCTTCAGGGGAGGGGGGAGAGAGTCAGCACCTTCAGGGGAGGGGGGAGAGAGTCAGCAGCTTCAGGGGAGGGGGGAGAGAGTCAGCACCTTCAGGGGAGGGGGGAGAGAGTCAGTAGCTTCAGGGGAGGGGGAAGAGAGTCAGCACCTTCAGAGGAGGGGGGAGAGAGTCAGCACCTTCAGGGGAGGGGGGAGAGAGTCAGCACCTTCAGGGGAGGGGGCAGAGAGTCAGCACCTTCAGAGGAGGGGGGAGAGAGTCAGCACCTTCAGGGGAGGGGGGAGAGAGTCAGCACCTTCAGGGGAGGGGGGAAGAGAGTCAGCAACTTCAGGGGAGGGGGAGAGAGTCAGCAACTTCAGGGGAGGGGGGAGAGAGTCAGCACCTTCAGGGGAGGGGGGAGAGAGTCAGTACCTTCAAGGGGAGGGGGGAGAGAGTCAGCACCTTCAGGGGAGGGGGGAGAGAGTCAGCACCTTCAGGGGAGAGGGGGAGAGAGTCAGTACCTTCACGGGAGAGGGGGAGAGAGTCAGTACCTTCACGGGAGGGGGGAGAGAGTCAGCACCTTCAGGGGAGGGGGGCGAGAGTCAGCACCTTCAGGGGAGGGGGGAGAGAGTCAGCACCTTCAGGGGAGGGGGGAAAGAGTCAGCACCTTCAGGGAAGGGGGGAGAGAGTCAGCACCTTCAGGGGAGCGGGGAGAGAGAGTCAGCACCTTCAGGGGAGAGAGTCAGCACCTTCAGAGGAGGGGGGAGAGAGTCAGCACCTTCAGGGGAGGGGGGAGAGAGTCAGCACCTTCAGGGGAGGGGGGAGAGAGTCAGCACCTTCAGGGGAGGGGGGAGAGAGTCAGCACCTTCAGGGAAGGGGGGAGAGAGTCAGCACCTTCAGGGGAGCGGGGAGAGAGTCAGCACCTTCAGGGGAGAGAGTCAGCACCTTCAGAGGAGGGGGGAGAGAGTCAGCACCTTCAGGGGAGGGGGGAGAGAGTCAGCACCTTCAGGGGAGGGGGGAGAGAGTCAGCACCTTCAGGGGAGCGGGGAGAGAGTCAGCACCTTCAGGGGAGGGGGGAGAGAGTCAGCACCTTCAGGGGAGGGGGGAGAGAGTCAGCACCTTCAGGGGAGGGGGGAAAGAGAGTCAGCACCTTCAGGGGAGGGGGGAGAGAGTCAGCACCTTCAGAGGAGGGGGGAAAGAGAGTCAGCACCTTCAGGGGAGGGGGGAGAGAGTCAGCACCTTCAGAGGAGGGGAGAAAGAGAGTCAGCAACTTTAGGGGAGTGGGGAGAGAGTCAGCACCTTCAGAGGAGAGGGGAGAGCGTTAGCACCTTCAGGGGAGGGGTTCGAGGGACGGGGTCGAGGCACGGGGAGGGTGTTGAGGCGCGGGAGGGGTTCGAGGGACGGGGAGAAGGCAAGAGGTGTGGAGCAAGCTGCGCTTGGTTCCGGTCTAGTTCAGGTACGGTGAGACTGTGCTTTGAGCTCGGCTCCAATTGACACCAGTGAAATGCCCGCTCCCCCGGTGTGCGTTTAAATGAACCGAAATTCTAGAGTTAATAATCGGAGCCTGTGTCTGGCGGCTGATGGTTGGTTTAAAGGGACCTGTCCTGCGGAGGAGGGCTGTCGGCAGCTTGACTGTGATTATAGACTGTGCTCAGTGGTTACCATGGCAATGATGTTGCTCAGAACTCGTGAAGGCAGAGAATAGAAAACCGTTGCCCTGCAACACAACATGGAGTCTGCGAGGCACGAGCATCTGGGCTGGTTATTGACCATAGACTTCACAGAGCCATTGGTGGCAGCTCAACCACAGGGGCTGCATGCCCGATCACCAGGAGCTTGCGCGCCCAATCTACAGGAGCTTGCGCGCCCAATCTACAGGAGCTTGCGCACCCAATCTACAGGAGCTTGCGCGCCCAATCTACAGGAGCTTGCGCACCCAATCACCGGGTCTCATGCGCCTGATCACCAGGGGCTCGCACCTGATCATCAGAGTCTCTGTGCGATCACCAGGGGCCAAGGCTGTTCACTCGCTTCCTGCTGCCTCCTCTCCCCACTCCTGTGCTCCTCACTCTTTTCTAGTTTTTAAACTCTACCCCCACCCTTCTTTACACAGCAGATTACCACCATCTCTTCCATGGATTGTACCGGCACCCTCAATCGCCTTCTGTCCCAGGTCCTGACCTCTACATTCCCCTATGTAGCTGTTTCTTTGCCAACATTATCGACCTCTCCCTATCTTCTGCCACTGTCCCCAACCATAATAAGTGGGTTGTCTATTCACCCCTCCTTAACCCCTCTATTATCCCTGGTATCGTCCTACCTCAAACCAAAGCTCTCGTGTGCTGCCATCTGACTACATGCTGACCGGTTACATCACTCAGCAACACTCTCAGCTACTTTTACCCATTCTCCTTATTAAGAGAATGTCTGTAACATCTGATTTTGTTCTGACTAACAGTTTCTCCTCGCACAGACAGTGCCTCATGTTGGCTGAACCCACCCCGCTCCACATCGGAAGAAGGTCGTATGTAAAGTTTTGGTGGTGCATGCAATTGCAACATAACTTACAGTCAGAAATGGGAGAATTTATAATGGGGAACAAGGAAATAGCAGAGCAATTAAACAAATACTTTGGTTCTGTCTTCATGTTAGGGGACACAAATAACTTCCCAGAAATGCTAGGGAACCAAGGGTCTAGTGAGAAGGAGGTATTAAAGGAAATTAGTATTAGTAAAAAAATAGTGCTGGAGAAATTAATGGGACTGAAAGCTGATAAAACCCCAGGGCCTGATAATCTGCATCCCAGAGTACTAAAAGAGGTAGCCATGGATGCATTGGTTGTCATCTTCCAAAATTCTATAGATTATGGAACAGTTCCTGCAGATTGGAGGGTGGCAAATGTAACCTCACTATTTAAAAAAGAAGGGAGGGAGAAAACAGGAACTACAGACCGGTTAGCCTAACATCAGTAGTAGGGAAAATGCTAGAGTCTATTTTAAAGGATGTGATAACAGGACACTTAGAAAATATCAACGGGATTAGACAAAGTAAACATGGAATTCTGAAAGGGAAATCATGTTTGATAAACCTACTGGAGTTTTTTGAGGATGTAACTGGTAGAATAGATAAGGGAGAACCAGTGGCTGTGGTGTATTTGGATTTTTCAGAAGGCCTTTGATAAAGTCCCACATAAGAGGTTAGTGTGCAAAATTAAAGCACATGGGATTGGGGGTAATATACTGGCATGGATTGAAAATTGGTTAACAGACAGGAAACAGAGAGTAGGAATAAATGGGTCTTTTTCGGAGTGGCAGGCGGTGACTAGTGGGGTACCGCAGGGATCAGTGCTTGGGCCCCAGCTATTCACAATATATATCAATGATTTGGATGAGGGAACCAAATGTAATATTTCCAAGTTTGCTGACGACACGAAACTAGGTGGGATTGTGAGTTGTGAGGAGGTTGCAAAGAGGCTTCAAGGCGATTTAGACAAGTTGAGTGAGTGGGCAAATGCATGGCAGATGCAGTATAACGTGGATAAATGTGAAGTTATTCACTTTGGTAGGAAAAACAGAAAGGTAGAGTATTATTTAAATGGTGCTAGATTGGGAAATGCTGATGTACAAAGGGACCTGGGTGTCCTTGTACAGCAGTCACTGAAAGCAAACATGCAGGTGCAGCAAGCAGTTAGGAAGGCAAATGGTATGTTGGCCTTCATTGCAAAGGGATTTGAGTACAGGAACAAGGATGTCTTACTACAGTTGTACAAGGCCTTGGTGAGACCACACCTGGAGTACTGTGTGCAGTTTTGGTCTCCTTACCTAAGAAAGGATATACTTGCCATAGAGGGAGTGCAGCAAAGGTTTACCAGACTGATTCCTGGGATGGCAAGACTGTCGTATGAGGAGAGATTGTGTCGACTAGGCCTGTATTCACTAGAGTTTAGAAGAATGAGAGGGGATCTCATTGAAACTTATAAAATTCTGACAGGGCTAGACAGACTGGATGCAGGGAGGATGTTTCCCCTGGCTGGGGGGTCTAGAACGGGGGGTCACAGTCTCAGGATACGGGGTAGGACATTTAGGACTGAGATGAGGAGAAATTTCTTCACTCAGAGGGTGGTGAACCTGTGGAATTCTCTACCACAGAAGGCTGTGGAGGCCAAGTCACTGAATATATTTAAGAAGGAGATAGATAGATTTCTAGACACAAAAGGCATCAAGGGGTATGGGGAGAGAGCGGGAATATGGTATTGAGAGAGCGGATCAGCCATGATCATATTGAATGGCGGAGCTGGCTCGAAGGGCCGAATGGCCTACTCCTGCTCCTATTTTTCTATGTTTCTATGTTTCTAACTTCCGTTCCAGGAGGGCGATCCTTGTGTCTGAGCCCGCACCAAAGTGTAAAGTCCTGATCAGTGAGATCAGTACTTCAGAGGAAGCAGCATTCAGTTGTACATGGATCTGCATCTGTTTGGAGGGAGGCGATTATCTGGATACCTCAGGGAATATTAGCCTTTCAATTGCACAGAAGTGATTTGGAAGTGGGGACAGAAAGGAAGCTGAGTTTGTTAACTTGGAAAGTAGGAACAGGAGGAGGCCATTCATCCCCTCCAGCCTGTTCCACCATTCAATTAGATCATGGCTAATTGCATCTTAACCCCATTTACCCGCCTTTGCTCCATATCCCAGAATAAGCTTAACCCAACAAAAATCTATCTTGAATGTTCTAACTGATCCCCAGCATCTCCAGCTTTTTGGGAGAGAGTTCCAGATTTCCACTACCCTTTGTGTGAAGAAGTGCT
>CM059434.1:113145309-113160529 GCA_030390025.1 Squalus acanthias
TACACACACACACACCACACACACACACACGCTCATACACACACAAACACACGCTCATACACACACACAAACACACGCTCATACACACACACAAACACACGCTCATACACACACACAAACACACGCTCATACACACACACAAACACACGCTCATACACACACACAAACACACGCTCATACGCACACACAAACACACACTCATACACACACACAAACACACGCTCATACACACAACAGACACACACTCATACACACACACAAACACACGCTCATACGCACAACAGACACACACTCACACAAACGCACAGACACAAACTCACACACATACGCATAGACAGACACACACTCATACATACATGCACAGACAGACGCACTCATACACACACACACACACACACATTCAGACACATGCACACACAGACACACACGCACTCACACACATACACACACACAGGCACACGCACACATTCAGACACAAATAGCACACATTTCAGCTCCTGAGTTCTGTTTTAATTCATAATTTCCGCTAATTTGGTTCCATTTTTCCCAACAGTGATTCACAACTGCCTGGTGACTTCAGTCCAACTGTACATCCCCAGCGAGGGAACCCCAGCTTCAGAATCACAGTACGTATCAGACATTACCCCAGACACTGAACCCCAAGGTTTAGAATCACAGTACGTATCAGACAGTACCCCAGACACTGAACCCCAAGGTTTAGAATCACAGTACGTATCAGACAGTACCCCAGACACTGAACCCCGGGGTTTAGAATCACAGTATGTATCAGACAGTACCCCAGACACTGAACACCAAGGTTTAGAATGACAGTATGTATCACACAGTACCACAGACACTGAACCCCAAGGTTTAGAATGACAGTACGTATCAGACAGTACCCCAGACACTGAACACCAGGGTTTAGAATCACAGTATGTATCACACAGTACCCCAGACACTGAACCCCCTGGTTTAGAATCACAGTACGTATCAGACATTACCCCAGACACTGAACACCAAGGTTTAGAATGACAGTATGTATCACACAGTACCCCAGACACTGAACCCCAAGGTTTAGAATGACAGTACGTATCAGACAGTACCCCAGACACTGAACCCCGGGGTTTAGAATCACAGTATGTATCAGACAGTACCCCAGACACTGAACACCAAGGTTTAGAATGACAGTATGTATCACACAGTACCCCAGACACTGAACCCCAAGGTTTAGAATGACAGTACGTATCAGACAGTACCCCAGACACTGAACACCAGGGTTTAGAATCACAGTATGTATCACACAGTACCCCAGACACTGAACCCCCTGGTTTAGAATCACAGTACGTATCAGACATTACCCCAGACACTGAACACCAAGGTTTAGAATGACAGTATGTATCACACAGTACCCCAGACACTGAACCCCAAGGTTTAGAATGACAGTACGTATCAGACAGTACCCCAGACACTGAACCCCGGGGTTTAGAATCACAGTATGTATCAGACAGTACCCCAGACACTGAACACCAAGGTTTAGAATGACAGTATGTATCACACAGTACCCCAGACACTGAACCCCAAGGTTTAGAATGACAGTACGTATCAGACAGTACTCCAGACACTGAACACCAGGGTTTAGAATCACAGTATGTATCACACAGTACCCCAGACACTGCACCCCAAGGTTTAGAATCACAGTACGTATCAGACATTACCCCAGACACTGAACCCCAAGGTTTAGAATGACAGTACGTATCAGACAGTACCCCAGACACTGAACACCAGGGTTTAGAATCACAGTATGTATCACACAGTACCCCAGACACTGAACCCCAAGGTTTAGAATCACAGTACGTATCAGACATTACCCCAGACACTGAACCCCAAGGTTTAGAATGACAGTACGTATCAGACAGTACCCCAGACACTGAACACCAGGGTTTAGAATCACAGTATGTATCAGACAGTACCCCAGACACTGAACCCCGGGGTTTAGAATCACAGTATGTATCAGACAGTACCCCAGACACTGAACCCCGGGTTTAGAATCACAGTATGTATCAGACAGTACCCCAGACACTGAACCCCAAGGTTTAGAATCACAGTATGTATCAGACAGTACCCCAGACACTGAACCCCGGGGTTTAGAATCACAGTATGTATCAGACAGTACCCCAGACACTGAACCCCGGGGTTTAGAATCACAGTATGTATCAGACAGTACCCCAGACACTGAACCCCGGGGTTTAGAATCACAGTATGAATCAGACAGTACCCCAGACACTGAACCCCGGGGTTTAGAATCACAGTAGGTATCAGACAGTACCCCAGACACTGAACCCCGGGGTTTAGAATGACAGTATGTATCAGACAGTACCCCAGACACTGAACCCCAAGGTTTAGAATGACAGTATGTATCAGACAGTACCCCAGACACTGAACCCCCTGGTTTAGAATCACAGTATGTATCAGACAGTACCCCAGACACTGAACCCCAGGGTTTAGAATCACAGTATGTATCAGACAGTACCCCAGACACTGAACCCCGGGGTTTAGAATCACAGTATGTATCAGACAGTACCCCAGACACTGAACCCCAGGGTTTAGAATCACAGTATGTATCAGACAGTACCCCAGACACTGAAACCTGTCTCCTTCATCCCGCCTTGCCGTCTCCTCCATCTTCTCCAGACACCAAATATAAGGAGCTCACGAACTTTGTCGTCTCCAAGATCATGACAATTAATGCAGCTGCATCCTAGACTTCTGATCAACTTTTCCCCTAGTTTCCCATCCATTGAAGACAAGGACCTGATTCCCCACTTTGCTTCTCCAAGCCCAACTTATCAAAATACCCCACCTCCTGCTCCCACCCCACTCAGCTCCTCTTCCCTGGCCCCCATGCCAACTGCCATCTAAATTTCCGACGGATTGTCCCTCTCCCCTTCAAATCACTGCCACCAGTCCACCCCTGACCCATCCAATCTCCAACCAGGGAAGAGGGACTTCAGCTATGGGGACTGGAGAAGCTGGGATTGTTCTCCTTTGAGCAAAGAAGGTTAAGGGGAGATTTAATAGAGATGTTCAAAATCATGTGGGGCTATGACAGGATAAATAAGGAGAAACTGTTTGCAGTGGCAGAAGGGTCAGTAACCAGAGGACGCAGATTTAAGGTGATTGGCAAAAGAACCAGAGGGGAGCTAAGGAGAATTTTAATTATACAGCGAGTTGTTTTGATCTGGAAAGCACTGCCTGAAAGGGTGATGGAAGCAGATTCAATAATAAATTTCAAAAGGGAATTGGATAAATACTTAAAAAGGAAAAATTTGCAGGGCTGTGTGCAAAGAGCAGGGGAGTGGGACTAATTGGACAGCTCTTTCAAGGAGCCGGCATGATGGGCTGAATGGCCTCCTTCTGTGCTGCATGATTCTATGACCCTCCCTTTCCTCTCTAAGGTCCTCAATCTTGTAATTGCCTCAAGCTCTGTGTCCACCCTTTCTAAACTCCCTTTGCTCAAATCCTTACTGTCCACGGACCTTGCCACAGAATCTGCTCCCTTGCCATTGATCCTAACTATCCAACCACTCTCTGAGTCTTAACCACACCATTTTCTATCTTGGCAGTATGTTTGATCCTGAGCTGATCTCTAAACCTCACATTCTATCTATCACTGAGACCAATTACTTCAATCTCCATGACGCTGCCTACTTACACCCTTATAATTTTAAGTTGGAGATGGATAGATTTTTGCTAAAAAGGGTATAAAAGTATAAGGAGCCATGGCAATTGGATGGAGTTAGCATACAGATCAGCCATGATCCCATTGATTGGCGGAACAGGCTCCAGGGGCTGAATGGCCTCCTCCTGTTCCTATATTCCTATACATGCCCTTGGCAGCTCCACATTGACTATTTCATTGCCCTCCTTGTTGGTCTCCCATCCTAAATAAACTCCAAATTACAAACCTCTGCCACACATATCCTGTCCTGCTCACCCATGTCCTCACGGACTTGTATTCCCCCACTGCATTACATTTAACATCTTTCTCCTCATTCATTATTCCCTCCATGACCTCGGCCCACCCTCTACACAATCTCCTCCAGCACTATATCCCCCGACCCTTGTCTGACCTGACTCCTGCCTTCTCTACATTGCGCACTCCCTTCGCTCACCATTGGTGGCAGATCCTTCATCATTGGCACTCACTCCCTGAACCTCTCCCTCTCAACTTTCTCCAAATCCATCTTTTCAATCAAGCTTTTATTCACCCCTCCTAATCGCGCCTCTTCTGGTTCAGCGTCTATTTCCCTTATGCCTGGTTGTGATGCACATTGAGGCGTTTCTTTACATTAAAGGTGCTGTATAAACTCCAGGGGGGAAAATTCGGTTGGTTAGCACCTCCCGTTAGCGCCTCTGGGGGGGCACTAGGAACTTAGCGCCAGAGCGCGGTGATTTTAGTGCCGCTCGCGAAATTGACCAGTCGTTTTGTGGCGCCATGATCTCCTGCACCCGCAGATCGTGACGTCAGTCGAGCGTGCAATGCCCCGGTAGTGCCCTGGACCGGATATTGAGTCGCGCCCCATGCCTTAGCGCCTGCCGCTAGGAACGACAGGTAGAGGGGAACGTTTTCAAGTTGGGAAGGGGCTGGGGGAGCACTATTTAAAGGTGGGTGCTTCCTGCATTTTCTTGTCGGCAAAATTTTTGGTACATGCACGTTGAGAGGGAGAGAGACGTCTGGAGAAATTTAATGCTGTCCTCAGGAGTTTTGGCCCTCAGCACCACTTTTGAGGTTCCTAAGCGCCGAGCTCTTTCCCTGGGCCTATCCATTAGTGCTTCCAACACAATTGCTTTAGAGGTCTCTCCAGGCCGAGATTCAAGACTGCAATGAGTAGGGTGTGGCTGGCCAGCAAGATGGCCCCTCCCCTTTAAGAACTGGACGGCGCCAGTCTGTCTGGCCTCCATGGTAACTGACATCACCTGAGCTTTGGTAGCATTCTGAGGTAGCGCCTCGCTCCCCGACGTTTGCGCCTTATGAGAGGTGTGTAGCGCCTGATTTAGCGCTCAAATCACCTCCAGGGGCGATAGAGGTGAATTTTGCAGTCAGAGGTGATAATTAGTGCCGGGCACGAAACTTTGCGCCTGGCCGATATTAGCGCCCCAAAATGGACGATACCCAATTTTTCCCCTCAGAAGTTGTTGGGTGTGGTTGCGTTTGATAGAGATGCTGATTCTCAGTGCTGTAGGTAGTATTATTTGTTGGATGTGTGTAGTTTGTTGGGTTGTGAGTAGTTTGTTGGGTTGGGATTGGGAGTAGGGTTTGTTGGGTTGGGAACACGGTTTGTTGGGTTGGGATTGGGAGTAGGGTTTGTTGGGTTGGGATTGGGAGTAGGGTTTGTTGGGTTGGGATTGGGAGTAGGGTTTGTTGGGATTGGGAGTACAGTTTGTTGGGTTGGGAGTACGGTTTGTTGTGTGGTACTGTGCCCTGACTTGCTCTTCTTGTGTTATAGCTCGCATGTTGTGTCTTTCGTTGAGCTAAGTATTTTGATTGTATCTGCTCAGGGTGAGGGATGCCAATGTTGGGATAGATCAGGTAGAGCATGAATTGGAGGGAATGCCTTCCAATGTGAGAGACAGAATGATGCCCCAGAATGCTATGCATGGACTTGGACCCAGAATACTGCAAGGTCCGGCAGAGCAGGAAGGCCTCCAGCCTTGTTCCTTGAACGTGGTGGGAACTGGTGCATCCCATTACAAGGACAATACACGGCAATCAAAACCATAGATCCCTGTAGCCGGTAACTTTATGACAAGGGCTGAAGGCTCTTACAGTCCTGCACTGTCCACCATCACTCCAATCATCTCCTACCATCGCCAAATCCCCCATCATCAACATCCTGGGGGTCACCATTGACCAAAAACTTAACTGGACCAGCCACATAAATACTATAGAAACATAGAACAGTACAGCACAGTACAGGCCCTTCGGCCCTCGATGTTGTGCCGAGCATTGTCCGAGACCAAGATCAAGCTATCACACTCCCTATCACTCTGGTGTGCTCCATGTGCTTATCCAATAACCGCTTGAAAGTTCCTAAAGTGTCCGACTCCACTATCACAGCAGGCAGTCCATTCCACACCCCAACCACTCTCTGAGTAAAGAATCTACCTCGGACATCCCTTCTATATCTCCCCCCATGCACCTTATAGTTATGCCCCCTTGTAACAGCTGCCTCTACCCGAGGAAATAGTCTCTGAACATCCACTCTATCTATCCCCCTCATCATCTTATAAACCTCTATTAAGTCGCCTCTCATCCTCCTCCGCTCTAAAGAGAAAAGCCCAACTCCCTCAATCTTTCCTCATAAGACCTCCCCCCCAAACCAGGCAGCATCCTGGTAAATCTCCTTTGCACTCTTTCCAATGCTTCTACGTCCTTCCTATAGTGAGGTGACCAGAACTGCACACAATATTCCAAATGTGGTCTCGCCAAGGTCCTGTACAGTTGCAGCATAACCTCACGGTTCTTAAACTCAAACCCTCTGTTAATAAACGCCAACACACCATAGGCCTTCTTTACTGCTCTATCCACTTGAGTGGCAACCTTCAGAGATCTGTGGATATGAACCCCCAGATCCCTCTGCTCCTCCACGTTCCTCAGAACCCTGCCGTTGACCCTGTAATCCTTATTCAAATTTGCCCTACCAAAATGAATCACCTCGCACTTATCAGGGTTAAATTCCATCTGCCATTTTTCGGCCCAGCTCTGCATCCTATCAATGTCTCTTTGCAGCCTACAACTGCCCTCCACCTCATCCACTACTCCACCAATCTTGGTGTCATCAGCAAATTTACTGATCCACCTTTCAGTCCCCTCCTCCAAGTCATTGATAAAAATCACAAACAGCAGAGGACCCAGCACCGACCCCTGTGGCACACCGCTGGTAACTGGTCTCCAGTCCGAAAATGTTCCATCCACCACCACCCTCTGCCTTCTATGAGATAGCCAGTTACTTATCCAATCGGCCAAATTTCCCTCTATCCCACAACTCCTTACTTTCTTCATGAGACGACCATGGGGAACCTTATCAAACGCCTTACTAAAATCCATGTATACGACATCAACTGCTCTACCTTCATCTACACACTTAGTTACCTCCTCAAAGAATTCAATCAAATTTGTTAGGCAAGACTTACCCTTCACGAATCCGTGTTGACTATCCCTGATTAAGTTGCCCCTTTCCAAATGGTCATAAATCCTATCCCTCAGGACCTTTTCCATTATCTTACCAACCACCGAAGTAAGACTAACCGGCCTATAATTACCAGGGTCATTCCTATTTCCTTTCTTGAAGAGAGGAACAACATTCGCCACTCTCCAGTCCTCTGGCACCATCCCCGTGGACAGTGAGGACCCAAAGATCAAAGCCAGAGGCTCTGCAATCTCCTCCCTTGCCTCCCAAAGAATCCTAGGATATATCCCATCTGGCCCAGGGGACTTATCGACCCTCAGGTTCTTCAAAATTGCTAAAACATCTTCCCTCAGAACATCTACCACCTCCAGCCTATCCACCTTTATCACACTCTCATCCTCAAGAACATGGCCCCTCTCCTCGGTGAACACTGACGAAAAGTATTCATTCATCACCTCTCCTATCTCTTCTGACTCCATGCACAAGTTCCCACTACTGTCCTTGACCGGCCCTACCCTCACCCTGGTCATTCTTTTATTTCTCACATAAGAGTAAAAAGCCTTGGGGTTTTTCTTGATCCGACCCGCCAAGGACTTCTCATGCCCCCTCCTAGCTCTCCTAAGCTCTTTTTTTAGCTCATTCCTTGCTACCTTGTACCCCTCAATCGACCCAACTGAACCTTGTTTTCTCATCCTTACATACGCTTCCTTTTTCCTCTTGACTAGACATTCAACCTCTTTTGTGAACCATGGTTCTCTCACTCGGCCATTTCCTCCCTGCCTGACAGGGACATACCTATCAGGGACACGCAGTAATTGCTCCATGAAAAAGCTCCACTTTTCATTTGTGCCTTTCCCTGATAGTTTCTGTTCCCATCTTATACTCCCTAATTCTTGCCTAATCGCATCATAATTACCCCTCCCCCAATTATAAACCCTGCCCTGCCGTATGGCCCTATCCCTCTCCATTGCAATAGTGAAAGTTACCGAATTGTGGTCACTATCTCCAAAGTGCTCTCCCACATACAAATCAAACACTTGGCCCAGTTCATTACCCAGTACCAAATCCAACGTGGCCCCACCTCTTGTCGGCCTATCCACATATTGTGTCAGGAAACCCTCCTGCACACACTGTGCAAAAACTATCCCATCCGAACTGTTTGACCTATAAAGGTTCCAATCAATATTTGGAAAGTTGAAGTCACCCATGACAACTACTCTGTGACCTCCACACCTATTCATAATCTGCTTTGCAATTTCTTCCTCCACATCTTTATTACTATTTGGGGGCCTGTAGAAAACTCCTAACAACGTGACCGCTCCTTTCCTATTTCTAACTTCAGCCCATATTACCTCAGACGGCAGATCCCCCTTGAACTGCCTTTCTGCCGCTGTTAAACTATCCTTGATTAACAATGCTACTCCTCCACCTTTCTTACCAACTTCCCTACTCTTACTGAAACATCTATACCCCGGAACTTCCAACAACCATTCCTGTCCCTGTTCTAACCATGTCTCCGTAATGGCCACCACATCGTAGTCCCAAGTACCAATCCACGCTCCAAGTTCTCCTACCTTATTCCGGATGCTCCTTGCAGGTCAGAGGCTGGGTATTCGGCAGCGAGTGTCTCACCTCCTGACTCCCCAAAGCCTTTCCACAAGGCACAAGTCAGGAGTGTGATGGAATACTCTCCACTTGCCTGGATGAGTGCAGCTCCAACAACACTCAAGAAGCTCATCCAGGATAAAGCAACCCGCTTGATTGGCACCCCATCCACCACATTAAACATTCACTCCCTCCACCACTGGCATACCGTGGCTGCAGTGTGTACCACCTACAAGATGCACTGCAGCAACTCACCAAGGCTTCTTCGATAGCACCTCCCAAACCTGCGATCTCTACCACGAGAAGGACAAGGGCAGCAGGCGCATGGGAACACCACCACCTCCAAGTTCCCCTCCAAGTCTCACACAATCCTGACTTATTAGAACAAGCTGGGTGCTCTTCTGAAGGCTCATTAGTGCCTCTGGGTTAGGGAGGGGGAAAATCAGCCAGCTGCCCTGTTCCCAATCAATCTCCAATGACTGCTGCTGGAATTATACTCAGTGTGATGCTCCATGTAGTTGAAAAGCCCATTGGCATCCGTTGTCTAGGCTCAAACAGGAAGAACAGCAGCCATGGGGCAAGCTTGTGCCGTCAGGAGGGTAGAAAAAACATACAAGGAAAAAAGCAGTTTTCTTCTTTGGATTGGCAAGGCATAATGGGACAATATTCCCAATTTGTGGAATTGCATGGCCTTGTGGGACAATATTCCCAATTTGTGGGGTTGCATGGCCTTGTGGGACAATATTCCCAATTTGTGGGGTTGCATGGCCTTGTGGGACAATATTCCCAATTTGTGGGGTTGCATGGCCTTGTGGGACAATATTCCCAATTTGTGGGGTTGCGTGGACTTGTGGGACAATATTCCCAATTTGTGGGGTTGCATGGCCTTGTGCAAATCTAGTTCAATGCTGGAGTATGGGAACAGGGACTATTACAAGCCAGTATCCTAACTTGAAATTGTGCCAAGATTTATGCGAACCCCACAGAATGAGAAACTGTGGATGTGTGCGGTAATATATTTTGGGAGGAAAAGCGGGAATGGGAATGAACACTCCATGGAGAAACCCTGCTACACCAATAGTTTAACTGGCCATTCATCACAGTATGCTGTGTGCAAAATGGGTGCTGCATTTTCAGACGTCTCCTTTTGAGATGTTGCCGAGAGATGTGATAATCTCCTGAGTAAGTGCCATCTATCTTTTCATAGGTGACCAGTTGCTAAGCTGGATGCATGACTTCAGAAACTGCCTGACAAATTGTCAGCCATTAAGAAAGGACTTGAGTTCAAGGGTAGGTTAAAGTCACAAAGGATGCGGAGTTGCTCAGTGCAAAGGCTGGGTGAGGACAGAAACTTGCATTTACACAGCACCTCTCACATTCTCAGAACACCACAAAATGCTTCACAGCCAATGAATTACTTGTTGAAGGACAATCCCTGTTTTGTGCACGAACGTGAAAGCCAATTTGTGCACAGCAAACAACAAAGAAATGAATCATAGAATGATACAGCACAGAAGAAGACCATTCGGCCCATCGAGTCTGTTCCAGCCATTTGAAAGAGCTCTCCAATTAGTCCCACTCCTGTGCTCTTTCCCCGTAGCCCTGCAAATTTCTCCTTTTCAAGTATTTATCCAATTCCCTTCTGAAAGTTGCTAGTGAATCTACTTCCACCACCTCTTCAGGCAGTGCATTCCAGATCACAACAACTCGCTGCATAAAAAAATTCTCACTCCCAGACATCGTTTCCTGTATGTAACTCACTCCCAGATATCGCTTCCTGTCTGTAACTCTCTCCCAGACATCGCTTCCTGTCTGTAACTCACTCCCAGACATCGCTTCCTGTCTGTAACTCACTCCCAGACATTGCTTCCTGTCTGTAACTCACTCCCAGACATTGCTTGCTGTCTGTAACTCACTCCCAGACGTCGCTTCCTGTCTGTAACTCACTCCCAGACATCGGTAACTGTCTGTAACTCACTCCCAGACAATGATTCCTGTCTGTAACTCACTCCCAGACAATGATTCCTGTCTATAACTCACACCCAGACATCACTTGCTGTCTGTAACTCAATCCCAGACATCGGTTCCTGCCTGTAACTCACTCCCAGACATCGGTTACTGTCTGTAACTCACTCCCAGACATCAGTTACTGTCTGTAACTCACTCCCAGACATCAGTTACTGTCTGTAACTCACTCCCAGACATTGGTTACTGTCTGTAACTCACTCCCAGACATTGGTTACTGTCTGTAACTCACTCCCAGACATTGGTTACATGCTCTATTGATTCCCCTTGTGTCTCTTCAGCACTCCGTTGACTGCATGAATCCTTTCTCGCGGGAGCTGAACCAGCTAGCGGAGTATCTTCAGGTGAGCAGCACATTCATTTTCAACACTTCCCAATGCTACTGGAAGAGATTGCACCAATGGTTGGTATACGTTCCACTGCTGCAGCTATATTTCAGTTAAATTTTACCACTGATTGTGTCTGTTCAATGTTGCCATTTGTCATTTGAGCAGGACGCTGACATTAACGATGATAGTTGATGGGTCCTGGAGTGACCAGCGATGGTCAGTTGCTCGTCAGAAGTTCTCTGATTGTGACTCTGCCACACTGTACCACAGACATCATGGCACTGTCCTTTCACCTCTTCAACTTTGACCCCTTCCCCAGTGGGGGACTGGGTGGGGCAGTGGGTCAGACACAGACCGTTGATCAGGGGCTAAAAAGGTTTTTATTCTGTTGATACTCTTTCACCTTTAGGACCATGCTACCACTCCGCCGCATCAGTGCTTCCTTGAGCCAGGCGTTAGGAGCAATGGCACCACTCCTCACCTGCGGTCATTGCTGTGTTTCAGCAGCAGGAATTTTATGTATTGGGGTTTCCCCCTCTCCACGTCTCCTGTTGTTTCCTCAAAGATTCACCAGGAGAGGCACTGAGTTTGAATGACTGTCCATGTTTGGCCTTGAACTTGCTGCATGGGCTAATGACAGCCGTGTGAGTTGCTAGGGTTACCGTGGGCCCTATTACAGCCCGTGTGAGTTGCTAGGGTTACCGTGGGTCCTATTACAGCCCGTGTGAGTTGCTAGGGTTACCGTGGGCCCTATTACAGCCAATGTGTGTTGCTAGGGTTACCATGGGCCCTACGACTGCCATTGTGTGTTGCTAGGGTTAGGCTGGGCCCATGACAGTGAGTTTGTGTTGCTAGGGTTACGATAGGCCCTATGACAGTGAGTGTGCGTTGCTAGGGTTACGATGGGCCCATGACTGCTTGCGTTTGCACAGAATCGCTTTCAGCAGCAGGTAAGTAAAGGTGTTTTGTTCTCTGTTGTAGGAAGCTTTGCAGCGTGAGCAGCTCCTGGAACAGAAGCTGGAGACACTGCAGTATCTGCTAACCAACACACAGCTCCTCTCGGACAATGTCTGGCAGGTACAAACTTCATCTTCCCCATGGCACTGGGACCTGTTTCCCTTTGGGTCGGCGCGTGCAGTATAATTCCGATTCATGTGTATGTGTGTTGCTCTCTGAAGGGGCGGTAGGTCATTACCCTGTGTGGTACTGAGTCACATTGAGCTCTCGTGGTCTGTGCTGTGTTTGGTCAGCTGATAGGACAGATCTTTAGGGCGGGAATCTCTGCTGAGGACTTGTGGATCACAGACCTCTGATGGAAAGTGAGTGCCGACATCAGGTTCAGAGGTGGTGCTCCCTCGCAAAATTGCCTGTCTATTCTCCCAGCGGGGCCAGCACCCACAGACCGTACTCCAGCAGTGTCAGCACCCACAGACCGTACCCCAGCAGTGTCAGCACCTACAGACAGTACCCCAGCAGTGTCAGCACCCACAGACCGTACCCCAGCAGTGTCAGCACCCACAGACCGTACCCCAGCAGTGTCAGCACCAACTGACCGTACCCCAGCAGTGTCAGCACCCACAGACCGTACCCCAGCAGTGTCAGCACCCACAGACCGTACCCCAGCAGTGTCAGCACCCACAGACAGTACCCCAGCAGTGTCAGCACCCACAGACCGTACCCCAGCAGTGTCAGCACCCACAGACCGTACCCCAGCAGTGTCAGCACCCACAGACCGTACCCCAGCAGTGTCAGCACCCACAGACCGTACTCCAGCAGTGTCAGCACCCACAGACCGTACCCCAGCAGTGTCAGCACCAACTGACCGTACTCCAGCAGTGTCAGCACCCACAGACCGTACCCCAGCAGTGTCAGCGCCCACAGACAGTACTCCAGCAGTGTCAGCACCAACTGACCGTACTCCAGCAGTGTCAGCACCCACAGACAGTACCCCAGCAGTGTCAGCACCCACAGACAGTACCCCAGCAGTGTCAGCACCCACAGACAGTACCCCAGCAGTGTCAGCACCCACAGACCGTACTCCAGCAGTGTCCGCACCCACAGACCGCAGCCCAGCAGGGTCAGCACCCACAGACCGTACCCCAGCAGGGTCAGCACCCACAGACCGTACCCCAGCAGTGTCCGCACCCACAGACCGCACCCCAGCAGTGTCAGCGCCCACAGACAGTACCCCAGCAGTGTCAGTGCCAACTGACCATACCCCAGCAGTGTCAGTGCCAACTGACCGTACCCCAGCAGTGTCAGCACCCACAGATCGTATCCCAGCAGTGTCAGCGCCCACAGACCATACCCCAGCATTGTCAGTGCCAACTGACCGTACCCCAGCAGTGTCAGCACCCGCAGACCGTACCCCAGAAGGGTCATCCTCACACACTGACCGTACCCCAGAAGGGTCATCCTCACACACTGACTGTACCCCAGCAGGGTCATCCTCACACACTGACTGTACCCCAGCAGGGTCATCCTCACACACAGACCGTACCCCAGCAGGGTCATCCTCACACACAGACCGTACCCCAGAAGGGTCATCCTCACACACAGACCGTATCCCAGAAGGGTCATCCTCACACACAGACCGTACCCCAGAAGGGTCATCCTCACACACAGACCGTACCCCAGAAGGGTCATCCTCACACACAGACCGTACCCCAGAAGGGTCATCCTCACACACAGACCGTACCCCAGAAGGGTCATCCTCACACACAGACCGTATCCCAGAAGGGTCATCCTCACACACAGACCGTATCCCAGAAGGGTCATCCTCACACACAGACCGTACCCCAGAAGGGTCATCCTCACACACAGACCGTACCCCAGAAGGGTCATCCTCACACACTGACCGTACCCCAGAAGGGTCAGGGTTGGATTGGGTGAAGTTAATGTGATCGGCAGGTTTGAAGTTTCACAGTGATGGCAAAAGGCTTTGATGTGATTGGTTGTCACTGTGGACAGTTACATGACTTAGTGGTTCCAATGGGGCATCACTGGGGTCCGAACCCAAGGGGTCTTCCCGAGGTCAATCCCAGGGGACTTTTCCCAATGCCAATCCCAGGGGACTTTTCCCGAGGTCAATCCCAGGGGACTTTTCCCAACGCCAATCCCAGGGGTCTTTTCCCGAGGTCAATCCAAGGGGACTTTTCCCAACGCCAATCCCAGGGGACTTTTCCCGAGGTCAGTCCCAGCACAGAATTACTCAAAGCATCTTCTTCACACATTCCCAAAATTAGCAGCGTGCAGTGATTCAGGATAAACTAAGCATGTGTGGAGGGATGTGGAGTGCAGTTTCATCTAGAGTGCATCCACCATTGAGTTTCTGATATCTGCCAAGGCATCAGCGGAGGCTGAGATTGGATAAATATTTGGTTGGGAATCAGAAGGGATTAATATCCGTTGGGAATGGGATTAGATAATGATCTCATTGAAACTGGGATGGTATAAATAGCTGGTCGGGATTGGGATAAATATCTTTGTTCGGTGTGAAATTGGATAATTCTCTGGTGAGCAATGGGGTTGATTAATTATCTGGAAATGAAATGGGATTGATAACGACCTGACTGGAAAAATATCTGGCTGGGAACGGGATGGATAAATATTTGTTGGGAACATGTTGGGAAATTATTTGGGAATGTGATGGAAACAAAGTGTTAATGTAACTGGGATTGGAGCGGGGTTAGGAGTGGGGCCGGAGCGGGGTCGGGAGTGGAGAAGAAGCGGGGCCGGATGGGGGTTGGTAGCGGTGTCAGGAGTGGGGCCTGATGGTGTCGGGAGCGGAGCCGGAACGGGGTTGGGAGTGGGTTTACCCCACTGCTCAGTGCTGGGTCCACTTTTTTTCTCTGTATATACAGATGGTTTGGACTAGAAAAGACTTTGGAAAGATCCCGGGGTTGACATTGTGGAAGGGAGGGGGGTGGCCTACCGCTCGCACGCTGTACATTCAGAGCAAGAGCTACTGGAGCCACAGAGAAATATGCTGTTTATGCCACTCATTTGGGCTTTCCACAGCTCTTCCACCAAAGACACGCCATTAATCAGGTGAACAGAAATCACACTCTC